>JAULAV010006696.1:0-17606 GCA_030789695.1 Scilla litardierei | reverse complement strand
CTTGGCGCCATCGGGTGAAGGGGTCGGTTGGGTGCCCGTGTCTCGGCTCCTCAGCATCAGCTACAGATGAACCGATCGGGTGAGAGTCACCCGATCAGTTGGAATTTGGCTTGAAAAGACAGAGAATCGGCCCCGTTGAACCGGCCTGTGAACTGATCGGGTGACATCCACTTGAGCTCCAGCTGAGACCGGGTGGTGCACGCGTGCAGCACCCGATCGGTTGGAGATGACCAACCGACCGGGTGAGGGGCTGAAAGATGTAATCTTCGTCGTTTGACCCCCTGGATCACGCGTGACTCCTCCCGTTGCTCCAGGGACACATGATATCATCGTTTTACGTCCCAAATGCCAGCAAACTCCTGCAAAACACGGAAAATACGGAAAAGTGAAAGAAAACAAGAAAACACAAGAAAACACGAGAAAACGAATAAAAGACGGCGGTAAATACGAAAAAAACATGGAAGAAAACGCGCGTAAATATATGAAATATAAACACACGTCAAAATCCCCAAGCTGAACTCTTCCTCGTCCTCGAGGAAGACAAGTGAGAGTAGGAGCTCGGAGGGGAAAAAATAGAGAGGAAGAGAGAAAAAGAAAACTCTATATCCTAGATCGTCCGTCAGAGCCAACAAAATCAAAAACGACACACCAAGCAAGCAAACGCCAAATCACATCACTAAACCTAGGAATACGAGTCCAAATAAGTGTCGTGGGCCCACGCGGTGAAGCGCGAGTGAGTGTGGTCGTGTGCTAGCAGACGGTGTCACTATCTACATTGTGTAATAAAGCTCGATATACACAAATCCAAGAAATGACCCAAATATCGATTCGATTCGAATTAAGCGGTGAATATATAGCTCAAGCATGCATGAGAATAGAGCGAGAATCGAAGCGTATCATGCATCGGGGACTCCACAGCTAGGGACAAGGAAATCACCACACTATAGCCTAGATAATCACTAGAAGGTCCCTATGCCAAGTGTTTTCGAAAACGATGGGGGTTGAGATGATGTGGAGTAGAACACTTGGTGCAAATTCTCGCCTTCCCTTTATTCTCGGTAGATAGGAAAAATATTCACACTTGAATTTTTGGGTTTTGGGTATTTGTATTTTTTTGGATTTTGGGCTATACAAAATTTTTCTTTTCCTTTCTTTTGGGTTTTTCTTTTCATTTCTCTTTTTTTGGATTTTTGGGTTTTGGCTATACACATGTGTACTCTCCCAAGTGGGAGAACAGTACACGACGAGGGGATTTGCACCAAGTAAAATAAAAATGAAATCGGATTCTAAACACTTGGGCAAAGGAGATATTTTTCGCTAATCAGAGCATAGGCTAAATGGGTTATCCTAGTCCTTGTTTGTGGAATCCCGACACATGCGAATTGAAGTACACGATATATATATATAGCATGCAGAAGCAGACAGGGGAAATAAATACCGCATATTCAAATCGAAGCATGATAATCTAGGGGTCATTCCTGGACAGGTATATAAAGTAAAATCACAAAGTAGAAGCACACCAAACAGCTAGGCACGACGCACGACTCACAAAAAGCTAAGTGGACCCGCGATGTATGAAATGCAAGAGGACTCGATATCCTAGGGTTAGTGAGTGTGATTATCGAAGTCGTGCAAGGTGTGCGTGTGATTTTCGTGGCAATTCATCATAGGGTTCATCTCTAGGAGAAAGAGATAAAAAGAAGAAAAGAAAAAGAAAAACACGGAGAAAAACGACTCAAATAACGAAGAAAAAGAGACAAATGACGCACGAAATGCGTCTCCCCCAAGCTGAAACTTGCATTGTCCTCAGTGCAATAGTAGTGAATACGGGAGGGGCAATGAAAATGGGGGGTGCGCATAGACACAAAAAGTGAAAAACACGAAAACACACGAACGAAACTGGAAAATAAAGAGAAAGAAACATACAAAATAAAAGATATAAAACACGACGAAGGACTCAAAGACACAAACACACGAAAACATGCACACAAAAGTCGATTTCCCCCAAGCTGAACATGACAATGCTAGCAAAATGATATGATCAATGGGGATGTAGAGATATGCTAGGGGGGAAAATCGAAAAAGAAAGAAATCAGAATGCAGGAGAGACCGTGTGCTCGTTCTCCTCAGAAGAGGATGTGGGGTGTGGGCGGTAGAAGTGATAGAAGGGCACGACATGATGGGTTATTATGATGCAAAAGCAAATCCTAGATACGCTCCCCTCGCTAATGAGAGGAGACGAGATTATTCAAATCTAAACTAGAAAGCGGTAAAATTTTACACTACTGGATTAGGATACACCTGAGCATAGGCGGATCCAAGATCTGAAGTGGGACAGGTAGCTGACGTGCGTTTATATTTCATATATTCACGCACGTTTTCTTTTGTGTTTCTCCGTGTTTTTCCACCGTCTCTTATTCGTTTTCGTATATTTTCCCGTTTTCTTTCACTTTTCTTTGTTTGTCCATGATTGCAGGAGTTCGACCACGTAGGGGACGTTTAATGATGATATCCAAGTCCCCGGAGCAACGGGAGAAGTCACGCGTGATCCAGGGGGTCAAACGTCGAAGAATTCATCTTTCATCCCCTCACCCGGTCGGTTGGTCATCTTCAACCGATCGGGTGATGCACGCGTGCACCACCCGGTCTCTGCCGCAGCTCACAAAGAAGTCACCCGACCGGTTCACAGACCGGTTCTGCGGGCAGCTGTTCTCTGTTTTTTCGAGCAGAATTCCAACCGATCGGGTGACTCTCACCCGATCGGTTCATCTGTAGCTGAGGAAAATGAGCTGAAGACACGGACGTCGAACCGGCCGATTCACCCGACCGCTCCAAGATCCAACCGGTCGCTCAAGAACTCACCCGATCGGTTCATGAGATCGGGTGAAAACCCGCTGTTTTCTGTGATTTATCTGTAACGGATCAACCGACCGGTTGACTTGTCAACCGATCGGTTGATGCGTAAGTCTATATATAGAGCCCCTAGGGTTCCAGAAACGGGAGTTGCTGTTTTTCTACTGTTTTATTTCCTTGTGACGGCTGTAATTGTTACTCTTTAGTAAGTTTTCAGATCTTTCTAAAATTTTAGTATTGTCTTTATTACTCCTTTACTTCCGCATTGCAATTGTCCGATTATGATTTCAACGGTTAAATTTCATTTAGATTGCTTTTTCATGAATTTTTGTGAGTAGTTCCCAAATCTGGGATTTTGGTGGAAACCCCTTCTGGGGCTCTTCCCGATGCGTCCATAGGGTTAGGAAATCGATAGGGAGTAGGAATCTAACGGTTACGCGGGGCGTTTCATTGTCATCGGCGGGAAAAAGACCGCCTTTGACCGTCGGGCCAACGGGGAATAAACTTGGCAGTTGACTCCCTAGCCATAGCTCACGCCCTTAGCGTAGACGCCGAATCCTAGCACGCGGGAGCGGCAGAATGAGACGTTGGGAGATATCGTTGCGGACTTAGTGCTCCCGGGATCGATCAGTGTTAATGGACACTGGAGTGCCCACTGATCGAATCCGGGAAGTCCGGTGTATCATCCTGGGCACCGACCGGAATATCGGGCCCATGGGACGCCGGTACCACTTTCAGAGGCAACGTCTCACCATTAGACCCTAATCCCGATCGCTATCCATACCTGTAGGCCGTATCGGCGAGAGTCTCTCGTCGGGTTGGAAACCAAAGTCCCGGGTTTACTTTCTTTTTGTTCATACGCTTTTATTTCCTTTCGTGACAACCACCTACCGATTCGGGCTAGCTCGCCCCTCGGGGTGATTCAGGTCCTACCTGACCCAAGCACAACCTCGCCTCCCTGAGTTCGATATTCCCGCACCCTACACTAACCGTGAAACTTGCGGTAAACGACACCGCGCCGCCGCGCCGCAAGCGGGGCGCCGGTCAAGTTTATGGCGCCGTTGCCGGGGAGGCAACGTGCTTGTTATTTTAGGATCTCATGAACCCTCGTGTCTAGCTCACATTCCTACCTCACGATAATTTTCGCATTCTCCTTTTTCTTTTTCTTTTTCTTATTTTTATTTCTTATTTTATCTGTCTCTTTCCCACTTGTCGCTTCATGGGTGTTTGTTGTTTTTCATGCGCAGGAGTTCAAGGAGTCTTGACGACTTGATCCCCCTCGATCCAGAGATTAACGCCACCCTTAGGCGCTTGGCCGCCGAGAAGCGGAGAAGGGAAGATCCCGAATCCATGGAGGAGAACACCCCACCTCAGAAGTCTCTGCTGGAATACTCGATGCCATCTATCGAGTCCACTTCCGCCATCCGTCCTCCAGCTATCACGGCCTAAAGCTTTGAGCTAAAGCCGTCATTGGTGACGTGGATCTAGCAGGATCAGTTTGCGGGTGAACCCATGGAGAGCCCGATCGAGCATCTAGACTCGTTCTTGGAGAAGTGTGACACCTTCCGGATTAATGGTGTCACGACAGAGGCTATCCGTCTGAAGCGGTTCCCCTTCTCTTTGCGAGATAAAGCCAAGCAATGGCTAAGGGGGAAGGACCCCAACACTTTCAACACCTGGGAGAAGCTCTCCAATGCTTTTCTGACAAAGTTCTTTCCTCCGGGGAAGACCATGAAGTTGAGGAGTGAAATCTCCTCCTTCTCCCAGGCCAGCCACGAGTCCTTGCATGAAGCTTGGACGAGATATAAAGAGATGCAAAGAAGATGCCCTCACCATGAGCTTCCGAAGTGGCAGATTATTAATCTTTTCTACAATGGGTTGAGGGATGACCTGAAATCTTCTATGGACGCCGCGGCTGGGGGTTCCTTCATGTCAAGAAGTGAGGATGATGCCGGGCATATTCTGGAAAATATGGCATCCAACAATGAGCGGTGGTGTGACGAGAGAGCCACACCAAGATCCGGGGGTATACACAGAGTCGAGGACGTCGACAAACTTTCAAGCAAGTTTGACTTGCTTTCGACCCAGATCTCCGCACTAATGGTAGGAGCCGGTGGGGCCGGTACACAGCAAATTTCTGCGGTAGAGTCCGAATTCTTTAGGGAATTCGACGGTGGTGACATCTCGCCACCGTTGGATCAGGCGAGCGCACTATTTTACAACCCTACGGGAAATGCGCCGTATCCGCCAAGGACAAATTCCAACCCGGCCTACTCTCCAAACAACCGGAACCACCCGAACTTCAGTTACCAGCCACCATTTCAGCCCTCACCGCCTCAGCAGCCGCAGCAACAAACTTATCAGCCGGCTAGGCCACAGCAGCAACCATTTCAGCAACAATCTTACGCCCCCAGGAATCAGCAGCCGTTCCAGCAGCAGCAGTAGTATGGCCAACAGAGGGCCGTCTCTCCGGTTGAGTCTCTCTTGACTCAATATATTACCAACCAGGAGAGGATCAACCAAAAGCTGGAAATGGGTCAGCGGACCCTCACAGACCAAGTAACCCAGCTGGGGTTACAAGTGGCGAACCTTGCAAGGTCACAAAACCAATTACCGCCACAACCGGAGGTGAACCCGAGGGGAGCAACCCAAACACCGGCACTCGTGCACGAGCACGCCAATGTGTCCGCTATCGTTCTGAGAAGCGGGACACAAATTCCTACTAGAGTGCCCCCTAGCAACCCGGAAGCACCATTGGTCGTTGAGAAACCGATCGAAAAATCAAACGACACCGGTGCTTCGTCATCAAATCCTATGACTCCGGAGGGAGTCTCTGAAGAAGAGAAGCAGAAGAGGGGGGAAGAGAGCCCTAAAGTGTATAAACCCGTTGTGCCATTTCCACAACGGTTGGCTCAGGCAAAAATTGATGCGAAATATGGCAAGTTCTTCGCCATGGTCAAGGACCTGAGTTTGCAGATCCCCTTCCTAGAAGCAATCGAAACAATCCCCTCCTATGCAAAATTCTTGAAAGATTTGGTGACTATAGGGTCTAGAAAAGAGAAAGTAGTGTTGACGGCGGAGTGTAGCGCTCTTATCCAGAGGGCAAATCCGCCGAAACTTAAAGACCCGGGGAGCTTCTCTATTCCTTGCACGATCGGGGCAGTGAAGATTCATCGCGCACTCGTCGATCTCAGAGCGAGTGTTAGTTTGATGCCCTTGTCAATGTACAGAAGGATATGGATGGGCGATTTGGAGCCCACCGGTATGACCCTACAACTAGCTGACCGATCGGTTAAATATCCGGTGGGAGTTGTGGATGACCTTCCCGTGAATGTGAGAGGGGTGCATGTGCATGTGGACTTTGTAGTCATTGACATGCCCGAAGACGCACACACACCCATTATCCTGGGACGACCTTTCATGGCCACTGCTGGCGTTCTAATAGATGTGAAGAACGGAAAACTATCTTTGAACGTCAGCGGAGAGAAAGTGGAGTTTGATCTGGGACTATCCATGAAGCACCCCGATCCCCCTGATGACCCTGGATGCAATTTGCTTGAGATAGAAGTAGAAAAAGCTGTAGAGGAGAGCTCCTGGGAGATTCTCCTGAGAAACCCCCCCCCCCCCCCCCCCGATGACTTGGGGGATTCAGAAGATGGAGACGGCCCCGAAGACAGAGAAGCTGCTGGAAGACCGAGTGCAGCAAGAACGACCCCTCCCGGGTTCCCCAAGACCCCTCCTGCGAGGAGAACGGGGAAAGAGCCCATGGACCTCACTAAAGACGAGGTCCGGATCCTGAAGAAGATGGCGGGAAGAGCCAACACCAAGGAAAAGCCCCCGGATCCCAAGAACAAGGGGAGGGTAGTCGAGCAAGTATTTTTCCAGCCGCTGACTACTCCAAGCGCCTTCAGCTCCAATGAGAAAGAGATGCCGAAATTTGGGCATCACCCGTACCAACCACCATGAGCATCTCTTGCGGGCGTCGAGCCAACGACGTTAAACAAGTGCGCTTCATGGGAGGCAACCCATGTTCTAAACTTTTTCTCCAATTTTTAGCGTTATTTTTTTACTTTATTTTATCTATTTTTATAAATAAAATCAGCCGCGGGAACATCCGTTCGGGGACTTAAACAATTTTATTGGTTTTTGCAGGAAACAAGCCCCAACCGATCGGTTGATAACTCACCCGATCGGTTGGGATGTATCAGATACATGCCGAGATCTGTCCCCATATGACCCGATCGGTTGAGTAATGAGGAGACCGGGTGACAGACCGGGTGAGCTGGGAAGAACTCTCGGGAAATTTTGGGGAATATCAACCGATCGGTTGAGTTCGAGCGCGATCGGTTGACCTGACCGGGTGAGCAGCCCTAAGTTCTCGGGAAAATGAGTGGAGCGGCCAACCGATCGGTTGACAAGTCAACCGATCGGTTCGCCTGTAGCATTTCTTCGGCAAAATTTTCGACCTAACCGTCAACCGATCGGGTGACAAGTCACCCGATCGGTTCGACTTAAAACCCTATATAAACCCCCCCCCCCCCCCCCCCCCGACACCCGCTCGTTTCCATCTCGCCCGATCGCAAAAACCCCCAAAATCTCGCCGTCGTTTCGCCTTCCCCTCTCTCCCAACAACCGATCTTCCTCCCCCACGGCCTCTACTCCTCCATTACTCCTTCTCCCCACCACCTCCATCAATCCCTCCATCATCTCAACCCTCTTTCTCCTCCCATTCCGAGATTTTGACCTAATTTTCCCCCAAACCACCCCCATTTCGAAAATTATTGCCGAGGGAGTTCGCCGTGGATCCACGCCACTCTCGTTGAACAGTGTGGGGCATCTACGAGCAAGCTCCGCCATTCCGTTTGGGTACACTCGTTCCGAAGCTCAAATTTATATATTTGCCCTATTAATTTTGCTTGCTCGTTTGCTTGTGTAGTGTGCATCCACTGTTTTTGCACTCATTCTTGCTCACACACTCACACATGGCTCGTGATACGGATAAGGGGAAGGGAATTATGAGGGAAGAGGAGCCGTCTCGAAAGAGACGAAAACAAACACGCCCCCCTTCCCGTACACGAGCACTTACACTTGGCCCTCCACCACCTGTTATCCCCCCTGTGGACCCAATGTTGGGCCCACACGGGTATATTTTTCGGAACCAGGAGCACAAAGATTTTTACCGTAGGCTGGATGCTCGAGGGCATCTATCCACCAAGTTCCCGCACGCTCGTACACTTGTCGATCTCGGTGTCTTCACCGAGGTCGAATCTCTTTTCGCTAACTTAGGATGGTTAGCCTTTCTTAATACACATGCCATATCCTACCCGGCACTCACACTCGAATTTCTCTCTACACTTGTCTGGGAGTCCGGGTCGATCATTAGATTCAGGGTGCGTAACCGTAGTGTCACCACAAATCTGAACACGATTAATGATATATTGGGTTTCCCCAATCTCGGGGATGATGCCATCCGACACTACGGGTACACGCCCGAGTTTGATGTCGATCAGTTCTGGTTCCGCCTCACGCTGGTTCGCGACTACCCCCGAGGAAGGGCCAAGGCCTCCTCCATCATTCATCCCGTGTTTCGATTGGCCCACAGAATCATTTCATCTGCATTCTTTCCTAGGGACGAGTCAGGCACTGTGACTATCCCTGACCTTTTTATCCTTTGGGCCATGACTTTTCCTTATGTCCGGGATGATGATGGAGTTAGCTTCAGGGCCCCTACCGTCCCCATCCATGGCGGTGATTGGCTTGTTTACAAGCTACTCGAGATCAGCCGGGCCGGTAAGGGGAAGTTTTGTTGCGGGGGCATCATCACGATCATCTGCTCTCACGCCCAATTCAATATTACCATCCCCGATAATCTTCCTGCTGCCGCAGGACCCTCACATCTTGATATTGATGTCCTGCGGCACATCCACATGATCAAACCCCGCTCGGATGGCCGCTTCATATTTAATTACAGCCACCCCCCAGCCCCTTACACCATTCTGCCCAACCCCGCTCGCATGACCCTTGCTCTCGTGGGAGATTGGACTTTCCCTCCTGATCCCGATTTCTTAGCGGGGTTGAATCTTCCTTTCCTTCCCGCAGGCGCCCGCAGATCACCGTCCCCTGTCGCCCACTTAGGCGAGCAGGATATCCATGTGTCTGGGGAAGATTTAGGGGATGGCCCGAGTCGTCCCGTTTCTGCTCCGGGACCGATCACGTCTGAGCACCTCTTTGCGGCCATTTCTGGCCTTGTCTCCTGTGCTGGCATGACCACTGCCACCGGCACCTCTTCGACCTTACCTGGCGGCACCACCTCTGCCTCGCGTCAGTCTACGTCTTTTGGTCGCCGTCAGGTATCTGCCCGTCTGGGGCATGAGAGGGAGGTCGCTGCCCTTCGTGAGCTCGCCATGTCCTCTGCTTCCTCGGACCCATCGCCATCCTCCTTTCTTACTCACCCACGTTTCCTCGCACTTGAGAGGAACGTGGCCGCCATTCTCCGCCTTCTTACCCATATCCACGGACCACCTCCACCTTCACCACCCCCACCTTCACCACCCAGGCGATCTTCTCCTCCACCCACCCACACTTCTCCACACCCATCACCCCCCTCACCACATTCCTCCCCTCCCTCTTCACATCCCATCCCAGCATCCACTTCACCCCTCCCGACCACTTCCACCGCACCCACGCTACCTCACCCCTCCTCCGTCACTCCATACGTGCACCGGAGGAAATTGCCGGTGCGCTCCAGATCCCTCCCACCACCTCCCACTACCGTCACCACCGCATCTACTTCCTCCACTTCTATTCCTCTCACCACCGCCTTGATCGCCTTCCTACCACCACCACCACCGACACTCCTCCCATTGTTCACACCACCACTGCCCCTACTCCTTCGCCTCTTTCCCCACTTCTCAGCACACCCCCTGCCTCCCCCGACCACCCATCCACACCCTCTTCCGAGGAGGACGAGGACTCAGCTCCTCCTGCTTTCTAGATTCACCCCTTTTGTTTTTGACTCCCCCTTGCACATATCTGGATTTCATTGATCATATCATTTCGCTAGCACTTTCTGGTCTAGCTTGGGGGACGTCTATTTTGGTGTGCTGTCGTGTTTTGTTTGTTTTTCTCATTTTTTTTGTGTGTGCTTGTTTTTCATTTTTTTTGAATGTCGTGTCGTGTGGTTTTACTTTTATTTTTATTTTCGTTTTGTTTGATTTTGATTTTGATCTTTCTTTCTTTTTCAATTTTATCTATGTGTTTTCCTCGTTTTCGTTTCTTTTTGTGTCAGTGCGTATTCCCCCCCCCCCATTTTCATTGCCCTCCCGTCCTCATTCATATTGCATTGAGGGCAATGCAAACTTCAGCTTGGGGGAGTCGCACTGTGTGCGTCGTTTTAGTCCTTCTTTTTCTTTTTTTTTGTGTCGTTTTCATCGTGTTTTTATTTTTTCTTCTTTTTTCTCTTTCTTTCCTTTTTTTAGCTCTTTCTCCTAGAGATGAATCCTATGATGAATCGCCACAAAGTCACACACACCTAGCTTTGCATCGACAATCACACTCACTAACCCTAGGATTTCGGGTCCTCTTGCATTTCACGCATCGTGGGTCCACTTAGCTTTTTGTGAGTCGTGTGTCGTGACTAGCATTTGGTGTGCTTCTGCCTTGTGATTTTACTTTATATGCATGTCCAGGAATGACCCCTAGATTACCATGCTCCGATTTGAATATGCGGTATTTCTTTCCACTATATGCATGCTATATTTATATCGTATACTTCAATTCGCATGCGTCGGGATTCCACAACTGAGGACTAGGATAACCCATTTAGCCTACGCTCTATTTAGCGAGAATAGTTTCCTTTGCCCAAGTGTTTAGATTTCGACTTCTTTTTTGTTTTACTTGGTGCAAATCCCCTCGTCGTGTACCGTTCTCCCACTTGGGAGAGTACACATGTGTATAGCCAAAAACCCAAAAATCCAAAAAAAAAATGAGAAAAGAAAAGAAAAATTGTGTATAGCCCAAAAATTCAAAAAAAAAATACAAATGCCCAAAAACCCAAAAAAATTTCCGTGTGAATATTTTTTCATTCTTGCCAAGAATAAAGGGAAGGCGAGAATTTGCACCGAGTGTTCTTCTCCACATCATCTCAACCCCCGTCGTTATCGAAAACACTTGGCTTAGGAACTTTTTAGCTAGTATCTAGGCTGTAGTGGCGCGATTTCCTTAACCCTAGTTGTGGAGTCCCCGATGCACGATACGCTTCTATTCCCACTCTTCTCATGCATGCTTGAACTTATATTCGCCGCTTAATTCAATTCGGATCGATATTTTGGGTCATATCTTGGATTTGTGTATATCGAGCCTCATAGCACATCGTAGATAGCATCACCATTTGATAGCACATGACCACGCTCGCTCGCGCTTCACTGCGTGGACCCACGACACTTATTTGGACTCGCTTTGCTAGGTTTAGTGGTGTGATTTGGCGTTTGCTTGCTTGGTGTGTCGTTTTCGATTTTGGTGGCTCTGATGGACGATCTAGGTCTTAGAGTTTTCTTTTTCTTTCTTCCTCTCTATTTTTCCCTTCCGAGCTCCTACTCTCACTCGTCTTCCTCGAGGACGAGGAAGAGTTCAGCTTGGGGGATTTTGACGTGCGTTTATATTTCATATATTCACGCACATTTTCTTTTGTGTTTCTCCGTGTTTTTCCGCCGTCTCTTATTCGTTTTCGTATATTTTCCCGTTTTCTTTCACTTTTCTTTGTTTGTCCATGATTGCAGGAGTTCGACCACGTAGGGGACGTTTAATGATGATATCCCAAGTCCCCGGAGCAACGGGAGAAGTCACGCGTGATCCAGGGGGTCAAACGTCGAAGAATTCATCTTTCAGCCCCTCACCCGGTCGGTTGGTCATCTTCAACTGATCGGGTGATGAACGCGTGCACCACCCGGTCTCTGCCGCAGCTCACAAAGAAGTCACCCGACCGGTTCACAGACCGGTTCTGCGGGCAGCTGTTCTCTGTTTTTTCGAGCAGAATTCCAACTGATCGGGTGACTCTCACCCGATCGGTTCATCTGTAGCTGAGGAAAATGAGCTGAAGACACGGACGTCGAACCGGCCGATTCACCCGACCGCTCCAAGATCCAACCGGTCGCTCAAGAACTCACCCGATCGGTTCATGAGATCGGGTGAAAACCCGCTGTTTTCTGTGATTTATCTGTAACGGATCAACCGACCGGTTGACTTGTCAACCGATCGGTTGATGCGTAAGTCTATATATAGAGCCCCTAGGGTTCCAGAAACGGGAGTTGCTGTTTTTCTACTGTTTTATTTCCTTGTGACGGCTGTAATTGTTACTCTTTAGTAAGTTTTCAGATCTTTCTAAAATTTTAGTATTGTCTTTATTACTCCTTTACTTCCGCATTGCAATTGTCCGATTATGATTTCAACAGTTAAATTTCATTTAGATTGCTTTTTCATGAATTTTGTGAGTAGTTCCCAAATCTGGGATTTTGGTGGAAACCCCTTCGGGGGCTCTTCCCGATGCGTCCATAGGGTTAGGAAATCGATAGGGAGTAGGAATCTAACGGTTACGCGGGGCGTTTCATTGTCATCGGCGGGAAAAAGACCGCCTTTGACCGTCGGGCCAAGGGGGAATAAACTTGGCGGTTGACTCCCTAGCCATAGCTCACGCCCTTAGCGTAGACGCCGAATCCTAGCACGCGGGAGCGGCAGGATGAGACGTTGGTAGATATCGTTGCGGACTTAGTGCTCCCGGGATCGATCAGTGTTAATGGACACGGGAGTGCCCACTAATCGAATCCGGGAAGTCCGGTGTATCATCCTGGGCACCGACCGGAATATCGGGCCCATGGGACGCCGGTAGCACTTTCAGAGGCAACGTCTCACCATTAGACCCTAATCCCGATCGCTATCCATACCTGTAGGCCGTATCGGCGAGAGTCTCTCGTCGGGTTGGAAACCAAAGTCCCGGGTTTACTTTCTTTTTGTTCATACGCTTTTATTTCCTTTCGTGACAACCACCTACCGATTCGGGCTAGCTCGCCCCTCGGGGTGATTCAGGTCTTACCTGACCCAAGCACAACCTCGCCTCCCTGAGTTCGATATTCCCGCACCCTACACTAACCATGAAACTTGCGGTAAACGACACCGCGCCGCCGCGCCGCAAGCGGGGCGCCGGTCAGTAGCTGCTCTAACTGCTCCTTCTGTGGCTCCGCCAGAAGCGTTGTGCTACATGTGCCAATGGACCCAAGCAATGCACCTCCAAGCATCCCTCGTAGGTGTCCACCTGTGACCTGCAAAGGATGAGGTGCATTAGTCCATGGTAAGAAATTATTTCCCAAAATAAATGTATCCCAGAGATAATCGTCAACATGAGATGTAAAAATAATAAAAGGGTGACGAATACTCCCTGAGAATGGGTCGCTATCCTCTATACTAGCGACGACCAAATCCTCGCTCTCCATGAGAAGTGGCTCTCCAGGTGGTGACACACCCCAGCATACCTCAAGGGAAGTAGATCCTGTGTCCTGTGAGAGATATGGTATGTCAAATATATACGAGTCTAAAGAAATAGGAAGTGAAAAGAGAGACTCAAAAGTGGAGTGAGAGTCAGTATGAAAATCTCCCTGAATAGGGGCAATATGCTCAAGTAGATGCTCAGTCGCAGAAGAAGTGGAGAGTGACAGTAAAGGTAGATGTGACTCGGGCTCCATGGAGTGGACCATCGTATCCAAGCCCTCATGCACATCCTCCTCGATGATATTCCCATGCTCCACCATCTGCCTAATGTCCTGAATGACATCCTCGTGGTTGACCACAGACCAAGGAAGAAGCAGCAACAGAGATGACAGTGGAGGTGGATGTGGAGCGGACCACTCGTATGTTGTCATGGTGTCCGTGTCCTCACACACATCCTCCTCGCCGGTATGCATAAGCTCTGTGGTCTCCTCGGTGCCCTCGTAGGACTCATGTAGGGTATCCAAATCAAGATGAGAAGTCTCTCCCATAAATCCTAGAGACATCTCCCCATCCTCACTATCACCATCAAAAAATGCTTCGTCATCCAAGTGGTAGTGTTGGAAAAATGGGGTATCGACATAAGATTTGTCTATAGGGGCCGATGAGATGGTGGTCTCAACCATGAAAGTGGGTATATCCTCTCCTTCATCCTCCTTCATACCCTCTCCTTCATCCCCTCTACTCGGTGTAGGCTCGGTGATTGGTACCATGAAGGATTGTAATAATTGGCCTTGGTTAAACATGGCACTTTCAAGGAGAGACACGAGGCTTGATTCTTCTTGTGTTGGTGGAGGGATATAAGGTTGAGGAAATGGATGGGAGGTGTTTGGGCTAAGGTTGTGAGAGAATGTTTGGCCTTGGTATATGGGGAGGTTCTCAATCGTAAATGGGCAATCATAATACATGTGTCCTGCCATCCCACAAGTCTCACAAACCACAACTAAATAAGGATCGTATCCTCCCATCTGAGCATCGAAATTTGATCTCCACATGGTTACACCAAAGATACCTGGACAACAAAAATAAGAAAACTAGAGAGGAGCGTCAATAGCACAAGATAATAACAAAAGGATAATATAATGGTGGGGAAAAAATTTCTTATTTTAAAATTTTTTTATTGCGTAGTCTAACGAACCCAAGCTAAGCTAATATCAAACCGAACGCCTCCCCGGTAACGACGCCATAAACTTGACGTGCCCCCGGTCTGCTAGCCGCAAATGGCCGGGGGACCTGCGTGAGGGTTTAGATATTTGTAACCGCAAGCGCACGGTGTTATAGTGTGGCTTGGGGGTCGAACACAGGGAGGCTAGGATGTGCTTGTGTCAAGGAGGACCAAAATCACCCCGTGGGCGAGCTAGCCCGGATCGGTTGATGGGTTGTCACGGGAAAGGAATGCAAGGTATGAACAATAAGAAAATAAACCCGGGACTTTGGTTTCCACTCCAACGAGTGACTCTCGCCGATACAGCCTACGGGTAGGATGGCGATCGGAATTAGGGTCTAATGGTGAGACGTTGCCTCTGAAAGTGGTACCGGCATCCCATGGGCCCGATATTCCGGTCGGTGCCCAGGATGATACACCGGACTTCCCGGGTTCGATCAGTGGGCACTCACGTGTCCATTAACACTGATCGATTCCGGGAGCACTAAGCTCGCAACGATAACTCCCAACGTCTCATCCTGCCGCTCCCGCGCGCTAGGATTCAGCGTATACGCTAAGGGCGTGAGCTATGGCTAGGGAGTCAACCGCCAAGTTTATTCCCCCTTGGCCCAACGGTCAAAGGCGGTCTTTTTCCCGCCGATGACAATAAAACACCCCGCGTAACCGTTAGATTCCTAATCCCTATCGATTTCCTAACCCTATGGATGCATCGGGAAGAGCCCCCGAAGGGGTTTCCGCCAAAATCCCAGATTTGGGAACTACTCACAAATATTCATTAAAAAGCGATCTAAAC
Source organism: Scilla litardierei (assembly GCA_030789695.1). Classification (NCBI taxonomy): domain Eukaryota; kingdom Viridiplantae; phylum Streptophyta; class Magnoliopsida; order Asparagales; family Asparagaceae; genus Scilla; species Scilla litardierei. The sequence continues at coordinate 2,259 of JAULAV010006696.1, read as the reverse complement.
GAAAATGAACCGTTAAAATCATAATCAGACGATAGGAATGCGAAGGTAGTAGAGCAATTAAGATAATACTAAAGTTTAAGAAAGATCCGAAAACTTACAATAGAAAAGTAATTACAGCCGTCACAAATAGGAGAAAACAGTAAAAACTAACAGCTCCCCGTTTCTGGAACCCTAGGGGTCCGATTTATAGGATCTCGTATCACCCGATCGGTTGACAAGTCAACCGATCGGGTGATCCGTTACAAATAATAAACAGAAAACGGCGGAGTTTCACCCGATCATATGAACCGGTCGGTTGAGTTCTTGGGGTGACCGGTTGGATCTTGGCGCCATCGGGTGAAGGGGTCGGTTGGGTGCCCATGTCTCGGCTCCTCAGCATCAGCTACAGATGAACCGATCGGGTGAGAGTCACCCGATCGGTTGGAATTTGGCTTGAAAAGACAGAGAATCGGCCCCGTTGAACCGGCCTGTGAACCGGTCGGGTGACATCCACTTGAGCTCCAGCTGAGACCGGGTGGTGCACGCGTGCATCACCCGATCGGTTGGAGATGACCAACCGACCGGATGAGGGGCTGAAAGATGTAATCTTCGTCGTTTGACCCCCTGGATCACGCGTGACTCCTCCCGTTGCTCCGAGGACACATGATATCATCGTTTTGCATCCCAAATGCCAGCAAACTCCTGCAAAACACGGAAAATACGGAAAAGTGAAAGAAAACAAGAAAACACAAGAAAACACGAGAAAACGAATAAAAGACGGCGGTAAATACGGAAAAACATGGAAGATAACGCGCGTAAATATATGAAATATAAACGCACGTCACCTCCTCAGGCTCCTCAGGTATAGAAGGCAATGTAAACGTCATCATCTCCTTTTCATGCCTCCTTCTTTGTTTCTGTCCTGGAGCTCGAGGCACCCGATTGCATGGCTTGGCCTCCTCAATAGTAGGTGCAGGTGGCTCTATGGGCTCCTGTATCTTGACCATGGTATAAAAGTGGGTCTTGTGCCCCTCAACTAGAGCATAGACTCCATCATCAATGGTGCATGTGGAAGAGATACAATGAGTAATAAAGTTTTGAAATTCGAGCTCAAAAGGATCACATGTCGTTATTGTCAATGGACCGGTTTCTCGAACTACGTCAACAATGTTTCTCAATAGGTCCATATATGTGTCCTCCTTTAGTAACTGAGATGTCTCTATTTGTGGAGTGTTGATGGTGTAAAGGTAGATATGATCACCTTCAAGTGAAGCATACACTCCATCTATGATAGTGCCTGCACCAGAGACATTAGCCATAACAAAATCGATGAATACTTGGTCGTATGGTTTACTTACCGTAACGGTTAGTGAACCAGTAGATCGAGCATCATCTATCATTTGCTCCAAGGCTGCTGCCAACTGTAGATCACTGAACTTCCCCACTTGCATCCTCTTCAAAAACTCACGTGAGGGTCCCTTTAGCCTTCTAGTGAAGATATCAAATAGCGTGGAGTCATTCCACTCATAGTCTGACTCCGTCTGGAACATTTCTAACATTCCTTCAAACCAAGACAAGGCTTCCCCGAAGGATTCTCCATCAGCCTGATAGAATGTAGCGAGATATATGTAGGATTGTATAGAGCCCGCTCGCATTTTCTTTGGAAGCACCATCGCTGCAACAACTGTACCTGATCAATCAAAGTAAACAACCTGGAAAAGACGTCAGTGGTACAAAGAGAGATAAAGATAATAATAGCAGGTGGTGGGAAAAAATCTCTCTCAATGTTTTTTTTTTCATTTTTTTTTGGTTTTTTTAATGTAATCTAATCAACCTAATTGTGACAAATTGGCACCCAACGGGAAACACCTCCCCGGCAACGGCGCCAAAAACTTGATCGCTCCAAAATGCAACCCAAGAGCACAACCTAGTATGGCGTAAATGCACGGAGATAATTCCCCGGCAACGGTGCCAAAAACTTGATCGGCCCCCGGATATACACCCGGAGAACGATTGTAGTTTTACCGCAAGCGCACGGTCAAGTGGCGAGCGGGTATCGAACACGAGGAGGTGGTGTTGGTTCCAATCTATCCTAGGTTGGTTTGACTACGAATGTATTATTGGTGGAGATGGGTATGGTATGATGTAATGGCAATGGTAATGGATGTCGGTGTCGGAGATAGAAAAGTCGGATAAGTATCGATTCAAATATAAGATAGTAAAAGTGTCTAGGGCTAGAGAATTCCCACTACGGATCGTCATACATCATTGTAAATAGTG
>JAULAV010006695.1:0-48003 GCA_030789695.1 Scilla litardierei | reverse complement strand
TCTGCGAAAAAAGACATACAAATTATAAACATAATTTAAGTAATAAAGTAAAATTTAACATACTTACATTAATGTAGCGCCAACATACGACCAAATTTTCAAATCTTTGTTTGGACCAACCAAGGCAAATGTTGAAGAAATCACCCCTTCTGGCCAATTTAGCCAAAAAACTAGTAAAGTAGCCCCCCCCCCCCACTTTCCAATGGGGTCCCGTAGCTCCACTGGATGACAACTCGCTACCCTTCTGGTGAAATTAGGTGCGAGGGCATGTTGTATCCTCATCCAACCTTAGGTGGCTTCTCCCCGCCTGCAAAAAATGATATTATCTTACAATATTAATAAATGTTATATTACACTTTCTTCTTATTTAAGATAATTGAAATACTTTTCATACCCTTTCGCAGGAAGCATTCCTCTCTGGCTGCAATCATCCTAGCATTTGATACGGTTGCCAACAAATCTAAAACCTCCTGGCGTGCATCCATCTTGGCCTTCTTAGACCGTGCCAACCTCTCAACCTCAGCAGCAGGTGGTAAAGGTGTGTCATCTACACTGGTGTCGTACGGCAAGAACTGTACCGTCTCGACAGGGATCTGTGTGGCATGACCGGGCAACATGTGAGGAGGAGGCAATGGCCTGAGTACCTACCGGTATATCCTCTAAGCCGCCTGCATCCATATGACATAATTAAAAAGGAATTAGATACATATGTAAGATAAATGCGAAAAAGAGGAAAATTAGTCATCCAACGAAGTAGTAAGTGTAAATTAAGCTGCAGACATGATATAATATACATATATGTATACCTGACCCTGTGGGTTGAGATGAGTGGACTGGGGCTTGGCCCGCTCATGACTGCTGGCCTGAAATGCATGAATTTACCAATTAGTCATCCCACGTAGTAATAAGTGTAAATTAATCTGCAAATATGATATAATATACATCTATGCATACCTGACCCTGTGGGCTGAGATGAGTGGACAGTCGCTTGGCCCGCTAGCGACTGTTGGCCTGAAATGCATGAATTTAGCAATTAGTCATCCCACGTAGTAATAAGTGTAAATTAAGCTGCAGACATGATATGATGCCCATATATGCATACCTGACCATGTGGGCTGAGAGGAGAGGGCTGACCCTCCAGATTTAAGAGCATCCCTCAATCTCTTCATCTGCAAATAAATGAGTAAAAGTTCAGTAAACTTTGGTTAAACTCCAGATTTAAAAGCCTTTCCTGAATATTCACAGGCTCCAATTGGCACTTAACAAATATAAATATTTTATGGAATGTAACTTAACAAATCTTCTTTTGGGCTTGAGGTGTACTAAAATGACCTTGCATGAGGTGTACTAAAACAAAACAGAGTTTTCTCCCCAAAAAAACAGAAGCATAATTTGCATAAATGTTGGATGAAGGCAAAAATAATGAACTCTTCAAGCTTGCAAAAGTCCCATGATAAAGGTACTGTCAAAACAAAGTTCTCTCCAACAATAATTTAGAAGTTTCTGCCAAACCCCAAAATTGATCCACTCCTCAGTTTATGGATTCACAAACAGAAGCCAATTTACCAGTTAAATGCGAAAGGGCAATCACAAGGTGACGTGCATTTCAACAATGTTTCAATGTTTACAAAGAACCACAACATATTTGAATCAGCAACAAAATTGAGCAAATAAACCAACCATTGAGTATTGGCGTGCTAAAAGTTCATTATTTTGACAACCACATGTCCCATGATTAATTATACAAGCTTGCTTTACAAGATGGAATACAGACATTGTGATTTGATTTAAACAACAGTACATGGAGGATGTTGTCAACCTTTAGCAAACTCAGAATAATCTAAATGGCCCAAGACAAATTAAGCAGCTAATTATGTCTCACTTTTCGGCGGCGGCGGGGGGGGGGGGGGGGGGGGGGGGGGGGGGGGGGGGGATCTAAAATGATCAAAGAATATATATGTCTGCAGGAAACATTCTTAACATTTACAAAACCCAGAATATCCTATATTTGGGAGGTTGTCAATCAGAATAGGATGCTTGGTCACAAGATGCAGCAACATTGGGATCCAGGTAATTGGATGGCATATGGTTCGTGTCGGAGGAACCACACAATGTAGGTATACTCATTTACTCATCCAGGTAAATGGAAGTGGCATGATCCAGGTAATTACACTTCAATACAAAACCCCTTCATATGTGATACACAACTCCAAGAATTTTCACATTGGCTCATATCCGGAGGAACTGCACAATGAGGTACAACATATGTGATATACTCTGTCTGGAAGTAAACTAAATATTCATCAAACATGAGGTTACATCTCCACTTCATCCATATAGTGTGTGCCACCATCGACCTCCTACTCAGCCTTACTTGCACCGTTCTCCTTAATCATCATTAATCTCGCACTGATCTCAAATTAACTGTCCCAAACAGTGGTATTTATCTATTATGCATTCATTCTCCCCTATATTCGGAAAGATAATAATATATTAGGGTTTAACCCCTCAATCAGCAAACAATCCATTGATCCAGACCTAAAACCTCACCATTCCCCACCAAACACTTCAGTGCATGTTGTTTTGTTGTTCATAACAGATCTGTAAAGGGCCACTTTTCCCATTCAATTCACTTGAACATCAAGCTAATTTTGATTTTAATGTTGATGACTTGTGTGTCTTACACTTTCCTCAATCATAAACCAGGTATGACACATGCCAGTACATGTTTGTTTCTTGGGTAAGCCAGGTTTTAATAGATCACACACAGTTGCAAGAATAATATAACAAATTCACAATAATTTTAAAGCACATCGATATGAAAACTCGTGTTTAAGCGAATGCTGATTTAAAAAAAGAAATGGGATCAGCCGTTTTATATCAATAAGCCGTTTTATATCAATAAAGGTGAAAATATTGTGTAAACAAGGCATTAAAGGTCTCTCATAGAAAATAATGAGCAAAAAGCACGCCTGACCATTCATGGAATTTGTTATCAGCATTTTGGTTAGTATATCCTCGTTCTTCTTTGCAATGCATAAACACCTAGTTTTTATGGCGACAGATTCATGGAATTTTGGAGCTCAAATGAATATATTTCACTTCATAATCTTATTCGGGATGCTTGACTATGAAAGATGCCATTGCAAAAGAAAACAACAAATTTTAAAGAAAAAACATTGATTGAGATATTTGTGTTTACTTTTCTTAGACCATTTCACTTATATTATAAGACCGATTGTTATAGGTTTCCTAATTTAGTCAAAGGTGTAATATGCTATTTGTTAATTAGACTTTTTTACTTTGTTATGCATACAAGAAGAAATGTTCGTTAACCATCTTGTGTGACTATCTCCTTCATTTCTCTTGATTTTTTACTGCTGTCTTCTACTATGGTTTAGTAATACAAAAGCGATTTCAAGATTTTGATGTTGAAGCCATTTGTGATCGAGTTCGAACACCAGTTGAAAGATCTTCTACTCTGCTTCTTAAATTAATCCTTGTGCTTTCTTCTGTTATGATTACGTCGTCTTCATCTTCAATGACATTTGCCTGGATGTCCAAGTTGGGGATATCAATACGCAACGGTATAATATCCTCAGTCGTTTCATTATTCTGCTCAGTAGAAAACTCAGCCACAACTTCATCAGCTAAGATTACAACGTCGTCAGCTTCTTCATTATCATCCTCGTGAACATCTTCGTATGCATAAGCTCTTGGAGGATTTCTAAGAACAACCCAAACATCGTCTACCATTATGTCTTTTACATAAAAACAATGTTTAGCATGGGTAGCAAGCATGTACTTGTCATTCTTGTAGATTCCCTTATGAAGAAGCTCTTGGAGGATTTCTAAGAACAACCCAAACATCGTCTACCATTATGTCTTTTACATAAAAACAATGTTTAGCATGGGTAGCAAGCATGTACATGTACATCTTCGTATGCATAAGCTCTTGGAGGATTTCTAAGAACAACCCAAACATCGTCTACCATTATGTCTTTTACATAAAAACAATGTTTAGCATGGGTAGCAAGCATGTACTTGTCATTCTTGTAGATTCCCTTGTTTAGATTTACAACCGTGTAGCCAAATGGGTCCTTATGCTTACCTTGCTCACACCAACGAACCTTAAACAACACATGGCTAACATCCTTCTGATAGCCATAAAAAATCTTAACGACATCTTCAACCTGTCCATAGTAGAAGATCTAGCCTTCTTTGGGTTGTTGATCTTTGCTACTTGCATACGATAATTGTGAGAAAGAGGAGAAGATTCCACTATTCTGCGTGCATCGTTCCTTCTCAACGTCAATGGTATTAAATCTAAAACCATTGACACAATACCCTCCATAACGATGTATTGTGCCATGAGGACCTCTGGCATAGCTTTGAATGTCATCACATATTTTTGCACCGCCATCAATTTGCCGTTGAACCTTCACGAAAAGAATCAAAGATGTTACTATATTACTAAGCTAGATAATAATTTTCCTATAAGTATATAGTTAACATGTCTAATCTGCGCCAATACCTGAATTTTCAACCATCCAGGAAATTCTTTAAAATGTGTGTCTGCAACTTTTTTGCCAAAAGTTTTGGCATTCATAATTTTCATGACATCTATCTGGTGACGGCTACGATACAAATAAAGAAAGCTAATATAACATAGGATTTAAAACATCGAAGGTTTTAAAAAGGCGCAACACTCAGCTTTATTACATGCGATATGAGTCAAATATCGTTAAATTGTTTAAAACATATGCATGTGCTTGGCCAAGATTCATCATATTAAATCGTGTGTCCTCTCCACGGTCATTATAGAAGACACCATCCATCAGTTTTGGCTGTCGATTGAGCTTAGTTTCAACATCCCGCAAATACCGAGAAATGAATATCAGGGTCTTGTGTGATGAATAATTTTCTGCTATAGAACCTTCAGGTTTTGCACGATTGTGCACTAATTGTTTCATGAACCCTAAGAACATGTGGGTTAAAAATCATAAAAATAATTATATATATATATATATTTATATATTTATATATTTATACTGATTGTCTTCATCAAAGAGCATTAAATGGAATAAGCATGTACCTCTCGACAGGATACATCCACTGATATTGTACTGGTCCTGCAATGCGTGCCTCTTGTGCCAGGTGCACAGTGAGATGGACCATGATCGTGAAGAAGGAGGGCGCGAAATTTTTTTCCATATTGCACAGTGTAAGGATGACACGTCTCTCTAACTCCTCAAACTCAGCGACATCTATCACCTTAGAGCACACATGCTTGAAGAAACCACAAAATAGTATCAAAACTGAAGCCAGCCTCTTATCGACATGACGAACTGCAACCGGAAGCATCTGATGCAGCATGATATGGTAATCATGGGTTTTCAGACCGAAAATCTTCCGTTCGTCTACATGCACACATCTAGAGATATTTGAAGCATATCCATCTGGTGTTTTCACTGACTTCAGAAACACAAGGAGGTTATGAATCTCATCTGTAGAAAGTGTAGCACACGATGGTGGCAGTTCGTACTTTTTATTTTCCTTTTGAATGGCCTGCAATTCTGGACGTATCTTCAATTGATTTAAATCAAGTCTCGCCTTTAATCCATCTTTTGACTTGGTCGAGTCTTGCAAAATGGTGTACAAGAGATTTTCACAAATATTCTTTTCTACATGCATGACGTTCAGGTTGTGACGTATTTTCAAACTCATCCAATATGGCAACTGAAAGAAAATACTGAATTTTGTCCATCCAACTGGGAGTATTGTCCTCTCTGCTGTGTCTCCTTCTGGTCGAGGCTTTCGTTGCTTTCTTGTTCTTGATTTCTCCTTTCTCTTTCCCTTTACCTTTGCAATCTTCCTTCTCACACCACTCTCCTTGCTGTACCTTTTCTTTCCAAACTTTACTCTAGGCAACGGATGAAGTGCCCCGAATATGTCCTCTCCACTCAGCTGTTTTGGCGCTCCTCTGGATTCGATTTCAACATCAAATAATCTTCCATGTCTTCTATATTTATGATCTGCAGTCAACCATCTTCTGTGCTGCCAAAAGCATTGCTTATGGCTAAATTTCAAATATTTTCCCTCATAACCTGTCGTGCAAACTGGACATGCAAATTTACCCTTTGTCGACCAACCAGATAGGTTACCATACTCGGGAAAGTCATTAATTGTCCACAAAACAATAGCCCGCATGCGAAATTTTTGCTTTGTAAAGGCGTCGAATGTGTTCACACCCTCTTCCCATAAAAGTTTCAGATCATCAATCAATGGCTGCAGGAAAACATCGATATCATTACCCGGTGAATATTTTCCAGGGATCAAGAGTGATAATATCATGTATGGCTGCTTCATACACATATGAGGAGGAAGGTTATACGTGGTCACCAAAACTGGCCAGGTCGACCATCCAGAGCTCATCACCCCAAAAGGATTAAATCCGTCGCTTGCAAGACCAAGTCTAATGTTTCTCTGCTCTCTCGAGAAGTCCGGATAAATTCTATCTATATGCTTCCATGCCTCACCATCTGCAGGATGCCACAATTTTCCATCATCTACACGCCTGGTTGCATGCCAGCACATTTTCCCAGCCACTTCAGCAGAAATGAATAACCTCTGTAGCCTAGGAATAATTGGGAAATAACGAAGAACCTTTACAGCAATCTTCTTCTTTTTTTGGACTGCATGACCTTCCTTATTTAAACATGTTCTCTGTTGCACTTTCCACCGTGGTACATGACAGGTTGGGCATTCATTTAAATCCATATTCTCTTTGTAATAAAGGATGCAATCATTTGGGCATGCATCAATTTTCTTGTAATCAAGCCCTAACGTATCAATAATCTTGCTAGCTTCATAATAAGTTGCAGGAATGCTATTCTCACCTCCAGGAATTACCCTTCTCAACAGATCCAACAACATCTCAAAATGTGTAACTGCCATTCCGCTAAGGGTTTGAATATGAAGAAGTCTGATCAAGAATGATAGCCTTGTAAACTCACATCCTTCGTATAAATCCGACTCGTTATGGTTCACTAATTTAATCAAACGATCTACATCAGTTGAGGTCTGTGCATCCTCTGAAAAATTATCGGTCACAAACGGTTGAGCAAGAATGTCTTCCAACATGGCACCTGTGTCATCTGCATGTTGACCTGCATGCATAATATCTGGCTCTGCTTAAAGTGTCTTTTCTGTTACCACACCTTCACCGTGGTTACTCCAAAACTTGTAGTGAGGATCAAATCCGTTCGCAGACAAGTGGAAACGAACAATAACCTTATGATATTTAAAATTGTTCTGACATTTCTTGCACAGACAATAAATATCGGCAGTTGACATTCGTAGTGGATTACTGTCGGAGAACGCTAAAAATGCGTCTATCCCATCTTGGTATCGTTGGTCTTTATGCCTATCTTCATTTGATATTTTCATAAACGACTTGTCAGGAACCGTCCGCATCTATAATAAATTTCAAAATGAGATATAAGTTTATTTAATATCACACAACTAAACTGACAAAACAATCTAAAACACATTATAGCTTATTGAACTACAGAAAGCCAACCAATCAAATACTGACATTCAATTGATTTCATTTGAGAGTGTTGATTTGTTAAAATTATTGGGCAGCAAACGTCACTGGGAAGTATACTCAGAATACTTCCTGAAAGTTCAGAGTGAAGTCATATAGGCAGTTGAATGGTAAAGAAGGCCGGTGTCCTTATACAACTTATTTTTGGAACTGTACAGTGCCATTAAAGTTTAAGACTCATGTGCCTGGGATCAATAACAAGTTGCTTAAAAAATTTATATGCTGACAATAGAAAATGACTAAGGTGTATGTTGTTATGCTTCTGATACAAAACCATAACTTGTAAACAATATTTCCCACTTTGTGGAATGTCTCATTGTTGGCATTAACAAACAGAAGTGGAATACGGAGAAAAATCCTATCAGAAAAGAGATTAATAAATGGAAGCAATTTGAGAAATATACACCTCTAATAAATAACAATCTTAATGTCTACATAAGTTACCAGAGTAATGAAGTCGTAAAAACAATTTATAACTAGATAAAAAAGATTAATTGGTTCTACTCTTATCCAAATCCTCATCATACCAACATTTTAATAACAATAAATGTATACACTTATAAAATGACAATAAATTAGAAGCATTTCTCTGATAAGATCCGTGAAAGAAAAGATTCAGAGGAACATTTACAGCTAGCCTAAGGAACCAAATCCTACATATTGGAATTATATAGCATTGCATCCAATTTAAAGACCCACCACTTTCAGTTGATCTAAATCATTTGTGATGCCTCCAAACAAAATTCTAGCTTGTTCTCAACTTCCTCACCAAAGCATCAAGCATCCATAACCGAAACTAGTGTGCTTGTATTTTATGATGTATATAATGTTTTAAACACGGCAAAACTTGGTGTGTTGTTTTAAAGTTTCAAAGTGATTACAATATGATCCAAGTGTTGGATCTGTAATTTGTATTCCTCAAGGAAATAGACATAAAAACTTTCTTTACTTTTGGCTGATCTTTTCGGCAGCCAGTTGATGTATATGTGAAATATCATATAAACACTTGAAATTTTGTTCTTGGTGCTTTAAATGATTTAGTTCATGTGAATGATACAGGTTATCCCTCTGGATTCCATACCCTATCATTTCCAAATTTTATGATCTACACCCAAATCTAATGATACGATCCTAATCAACCCTCTCTCCCCCCACTTCCATTTACCTATATCATATGCACGAGCTTGTGCACATAATCAAACTAGGCCATTATCTGTAGGATCCAAGATATGGATCTTATCACCCAAATTATAAAATTGAGAACCCAAATAGGAAATCTTATCTATAGATGCGATATAACACATTTAAAGTACATATAAATAAAAATTCAAATGATTTTAATGTGTCCTACCCTTTCATTATGTGGCACTATTCATCTACATGTTCAAAAGCATATTCATGCCAAATTTAGAGTATCAAATCTCATAATTTCTACCAAATTAGAACTTATTATTATTTTTCCATTCAAATTTCAAACCCACGTTGGACAACATGTTAATCAAAGAATGACTTGACTAGCATCCCCAATAAATAGAAAACCAATAGTGTGTTATATCGCTAAAATGCATAAAATGTTTTTTGTGTTATATCCCCAGTAAAGATGATTACATAGATAATTTTGTTTTATGTGTCCATGCTAAAATGCATTACCAGATTGGTCTATAATATAAATAATATCTTAATCAACTCGGCCAAAAAGATAATTCTACAACAATTTTACTAAATGATAAAAATTTAAAGAATTTAAAAGCATGACACAATTGTTCAATGCTGAGATGAGTAGCGTAAGCATGCATATGGCAATGTCCACATTAAATTCCATTAAAAGAAAGTACAAGGTCACCAAAAACACTCTGTGAAGCATACTTAAATATGGACAATTTGTAATTGCAATAGCAATTTGCATCAGCTAAAAATAGCAATTTGCATCAAGTTACATCGTGTGAGCTCTTAGAACAGCAACAGACAAATGAATATGGGCATCCAATATAAACTTAAATATGGATATCCAATATAAACTTAAATGTGCACTTCATTAATGCAGTTCTACCAATACTATTAAAATTATCATCAGTTTTAATCAACTTTAAGGCATTAATTGAACTTTTTCTAGCATTGCAAAAGAGAATATAGCTCAGTAATTAAAATTTTAAAACATCTTGGCATCTGATTTTGGAATGTCAAATGAAAGGAACTGCCAAATAAAAATAACTCGTAACTTCTAACATTGAATCCTAAGCAAATACTTGTAAAAAAATCTACCACATCATAAAATGACAAAATTAGAGAACTAAGCTGGCAGCTGACTGTTTGGAGGTAATTACACCATTAACATAATACAGTTAGGAAACAAGCAAATTAACAGTCATTAGAATAAACTACCACATTTACAAAATCTGAGCTTTATTTAAACATTTTATGTAAACTAGAGATACTAACGTAGAAATAGGATTTTGGATGTATCTTCTTGGATATATGAATGGATTTCTAATATGGTGTTGATGTCCAGACTCTGAAACAGTGCACAAAATAGCAGAATATTAAGACATCTGGCTTGGCAAAATAAAATCTCATATTTCTTTATGGGTCCTTCGCTATCCAGATTCAAAAAATAGTGCACAAATAGTACAGCAATACGATATCTCTTTCCCAATGAAATAAAATTTTCACCTCTGTCACTCCAACGCTTCGTGAAACTACAACCTTCCTTTTGATTGTTACATTACCTCTATTTTGACTGAAATAGTATACATAATGGCGATTAATTAAACTTATAGGATTCCATATCACTGTAGTTCATAATAATAATAATAATAATAATATTAATGATGATGATGATGCCAATGAAAGCCTAATACTTGAAATAAAGAGATTATTTCATAATGTGTGTGTTTGCTGTTGTTTCTAAGAAAGAGCTTCAGAAAATGACTTCATCTTTGCTTCAGAAAACACACACGATTATTTTCTATGAAATATGCTTTGGATTAGACTACGATCCACATCTTTGTGTCATTCAGCCAGGACATGAAAAGTTTTCAGAAATCAGCAAATCTATGGCCAAGTATTTATGACTTTAAATTGTTTATCATGCAAAATTTAGGAAACGCAACAATTGGAGTCATAGAGTCAGAATTAACAGCAAAAAGGCAGGTGAATAAAAAGGTTCATTTACGCTTGCAACAAATCTAAAAGAAAGGGAAGTTTGAATACTAAGGAAGTGCATTTTTCACTTAAATCTTACCAATGAGTTTCAAACCAAACCTAAATCTTACTCTGTTGTTAAATGAACAAAGCAAAGAATTTAAAGAAATAAAATCTCCAATCTGATTCAAATCAAACCTACAATTCACAGTTGTGCAATTGAAAAACCAAAAGTTTTCATCTTTCCACCTTATTTATCACTGTCGTGCGCTAAGGAATGTTTGGAAAAATAACTCCTTTCTGTGTTTTTCCAGAAATTAAACGTTCCTTTTAGAGTCGAGCGACGAGTTCCGACGAGTTCACGACGTCTCTGGTCGCCCTCTCCCCTACACTGCCGAAACCCATGCCATTGTGAGTCTATGACCCTCTCCTCTCTCTCTCTCTCTCTCTCTCTCTCTCTCTCTCTCTCTCTCTCTCTCTCTCTCTCTCATGATCAACCCCAAGACCCCGCAAGCCGTCTCACGCAAACCCTAAAATGAAGGAGATAAGAGAGCGAGAGAGGGGAGATAGATACCTTTTGGTTCGATTAATCGCCGTTCTCCGTTCGCCGATGCTAAACCCTAATTCGCCGTTCGCCGATCCTAACCGCTAAAACGAAGGAGATCAAGAGGCGGCGCGATGAAATGTCGATCTGCGATTACACCTGAATTCGCTCCAATAAAACCCTTAACCCGCTGAAAAAAAGTGGCGCGAAAAATAAAGAAATCCCACTCATTTTTTACGAGATAAGTGGGGCCTTGGCTATTATATAATATAATATAATTGTCACGGAAATTTCATGGTTGTTTAGTCGATGTCTGTCACGCAAATTCCCTAACAAATACGTTTTGTCTTAGTCGATGTACGTTCCGTGACTAATATGTTACCACAGAATTTTTGTGGTTAATAAATAATTAGCCACAGATTATTTGTCACATCTTTGTCTGTGGCTATATTTTCCACATTTGCCACGGATTCAGTCCGTGGCTGATGATCCGCGGCTGATACACAGTTTTCCAGTAGTGATAGCAGAATCCGGATCATATATGTAAAGTTGACAATAACTTGCTGTTTGATCCGGTTGGGGCAGAAGTGATCCTGTTCGATGGCGTAATTCTCCATGAATTGTAAATATGTTCGGGCCTCTGCCAGCAATCAATCTTTGATCCATTGTCACACCAAGGCTGGTAAATGCATGAGCTGCATTATACTCACGAGTATAGATTCGAAATGATTTTGATGCCTCACTGTCACCATCATATAATTCTCTAAGTGCTGGAGGGGGTTCATTAAGTTTCGGCAATTTTACTTTTCCTTGCAAACAACATGTTCCAAAAAGATGTGTTCTCAAAGTTGACTTCGACAACTGTTCATCCAACCAGTGTAAGGCTGAACAATGAGGGCATGGAATGTTCATTAATCCAAGATGGTGCCGAACAAAATCAACCTGAGTTGGTGGACCAGAGCCATGCTGACTTGACCGACATCGGAAGATCGAGGATGAGCCAGCGTCTTCTTGTACAACTGGAGAAGTTGTTAATCCAGGTGTTATTTGAGGTATACAGATAGGAGTCATATATCGAGATATGTTTCGTTGAGCTTTTTCTCGTTCTCTCCTGTGACATTGAGCTAAACACCTAGCCAAAATAAAACCAAAATAATTAAATAAAATTAAGTTACATTAAAGCAGAGGAGCTCTTATGAATAATAACCTGGCAGATGGTTCATCATCTTCAGCACACATCATAGCGGTGTGCGAGGCTAAGACCTCATCTACATGTTCAACGGGAGAAGTTGGTACTGCATATGTGCTTTGAGGCATGTTGAGTACACTGGTAGGAGTCATATATCGAGATGTGTTTGCGTGTATGTGTTCTCGTTCTCTCCTTTTTCGTTGAGCTAAAGACCTATCCAAATTTAAACACAAAAATAAACACAACTAAAATACATGGCTTGGTGAAAAGGTTTTATTTACAGTCGGGTTGATAATGACCTGACAGATGGTCCAGGAACTTGCCCAGAAATCATATCGTTATGCGAGGCCGAGACAGACTCTTCTTGTTCAACCGGAGAAGTTGTCACGGCTGGTGTTATGTGAGGTATATCAAGGACACCGTCAGAAGGTAGAGCGTGAGATATGTTTCGTTGTTCCTGTTCTCGTTCTCTCCTTTTGCGTTGAGCTAAAGCCCTATCCAAATTTAAACAGAAAAATAAACACAACTAAAATACATGGCTTGGTGAAAAGGTTTTATGTATAGTCGGGTTGATAATGACCTGACAGATGGTCCAGGAACTTGTCCGGAAATCATATCGTTACGCAAGGCCGAGACAGCATCTTCTTGTTCAACCGGAGAAGTTGTCACGGCTCGTGTTATGTGAGGTATATCAAGGACACCGTCAGAAGGCAGAGCATGAGATATGTTTCGTTGTTCCTGTTCTCGTTCTCTCCTTTTTCGTTGAGCTAAAGCCCTATACAAATTTAAACAGAAAAATAAACACAACTAAAATACATGGCTTGGTGAAAAGGTTTTATGTACAGTCGGGTTGATAATGACCTGACAGATGGTCCAGGAACTTGTCCAGAAATCATATCGTTACGCGAGGCCGAGACAGCATGTTCTTGTTCAACCGGAGAAGTTGTCACGGCTGGTGTTATGTGAGGTATATCAAGGACACCGTCAGAAGGCAGAGCGTGAGATATGTTTCGTTGTTCCTGTTCTCATTCTCTCCTTTTGCGTTGAGCTAAAGCCCTATCCAAATTTAAACACAAAAATAAACACTACTAAAATACATGGCTTGGTGAAAAGGTTTTATGTACAGTCGGGTTGATAATGACCTGACAGATGGTCCAGGAACTTGCCCGGAAATCATATCGTTACGCGAGGCCGAGACAGCATCTTCTTGTTCAACCGGAGAAGTTATCACGGCTGGTGTTATGTGAGGTATATCAAGGACACCGTCAGAAAGCAGAGCGTGAGATATGTTTCGTTGTTCCTGTTCTCGTTCTCTCCTTTTGCGTTGAGCTAAAGCCCTATCCAAATTTAAACACAAAAATAAACACTACTAAAATACATGGCTTGGTGAAAAGGTTTTATGTACAGCCGGGTTGATAATGACCTGACAGATGGTCC
The DNA here is from genome assembly GCA_030789695.1 of Scilla litardierei. Lineage (NCBI taxonomy): Eukaryota > Viridiplantae > Streptophyta > Magnoliopsida > Asparagales > Asparagaceae > Scilla > Scilla litardierei. Next base: position 34,083 of record JAULAV010006695.1, on the reverse strand, counting down.
AGGAACTTGCCCGGAAATCATATCGTTACGCGAGGCCGAGACAGCATGTTCTTGTTCAACCGGAGAAGTTGTCGTGGCTGGTGTTATGTGAGGTATATCAAGTACACCGTCAGAAGGCAGAGCGTGCGATATGTTACGTTGTTCCTGTTCACGTTCTCGTTCTCTCCTACTACGTCGAGCTAAAGCCCTATCCAAATTAAGCCCAAACTAATTACAATTAAAATACATTATTAGCGTATATTAGATGTTCATTTTGAGAATATGGTATATGTTCAATTAAAATACTCCCATTTACATAATCAAGCTCTTCATTTTTGAAATTAACATTTTGAAGAGGTGAGTTGAGTTTTTGTCCTGTTAAATAACATTTTGAAATTAACATTTTGAAATTAACATTATGAATTCTTAGAATGAACTCAATACATACTGTGATATGTGCAAATGTTCTAATACATACTGTCATCCAGGATTCTTAGTATGAACTCGATACATTTTTAGTATGAACTCAATCCAGGATTCTTATTTCATACATTTGAAATTTGAGTATGAATTTCATTGAGTTAATACATTTGAGTCCGGGATTTTTAGTTCGGGAATTGAGGATGGTGGCTAAACATTCACAGGGTGCTCATCTAATTGTTAGGGTGTGTTCATATATTCTAAGGTTAAAATTGCATTTGTTGTGGTGTGTTCAATTTGATTATATGCCAAGTTGATATGTCAAAAATTGAATGACAAAATTCATGTATTTGAGTATATGCAGTTATCATTTGGCTAAGTATCCTATCATTCATTATACATCAAGTTGATGTATTTGAGTTGCCATGTTGAGGATTGAGGAAATTTCCAGTATTGAGGATTTGAGTTGCCATGTTATTGGCAAGTCACAACACTAATCCATGTTGATGCAAACTAACATGACAATGACATGATTGAGTAATTGAGTATTTGAGCATCCTAGAAATTAGTTATAATAAGCCTAAACTCATCCTCAATCCTGTCATTGCTAACCAAAATTAGGTTCTTGTGTTTTGGTCTAAAAATCTTCAATCCTCTCATTGCTAAAAATCAGATATGGGGTAGCTAGCTAAGCAAACAACAAAAAATATATTTTAATCTATCACATGACTATCAGATATGAGTTCATACACCAAAATCAGATTTTACACTAATTGCTCAATGAAATAAGATTGGTCACTGAATTTGAGAGTTCATACACCACTGAAAGTTGACATGAACTACTCACCAAAATTTACTAATTTGAGAGTTCATACACCAAAATTAGTTCACATAAACTACTCACACTAATTGCTCAATGAAATAAGATTGGTCACTGAATTTGAGAGTTCATACACCACTGAAAGTTTACATGAACTACTCAACAAAATTTACTAATTTGAGAGTTCATACACCAAAATTAGTTCACATAAACTACTCATTGAATTGAACAAATCACATAAACTACTCACTGAATAAAGTCAGAATTTACCCTCAAATACACATGAGCTTGAGAGTTCACATAAAGTTTAAATTGGGATATGAAAGTTGACAATATAAACATAGGATTTCAGTACATCAAGCTTGTGAATGATATGGGAATAACATTTGAAAGTTGACAAAATTTACTAATATTCTACATAACTAATAACTCAAAAAATTGTAGATTGCAAAAATTGTATATTCACATTCCAAAAATTGTATATTTCACATTCCAAACATAACTAAAAAATTGTATATTCACATTCATAACTCAAAAATTCAAACATAACACTTGAGATCACTTGAGAATATTTGCTGAGGATCACTTGAGAATTTTTGCATTCTAGCATTGCTTCTATGATCCTCAGGACACTTTGAATGGTTCCAAAATATCAAACTCACATTGCTACTGGATAATTCCAAACTCACATTCTCATTAGCTCAAATCAGTACATTCAAATTCACATTGCTTCTATGATTTCATATTATGAGTTTGATTTGTTCAATTCAGTTTTTTGGACATTCAAAATTTGATACCATTCGAAAAAGCTTTTTACATAAATTATCTTCTCCGTTTTTTGGACATTCAAGCTCTCACATAATTTGAGAATGGTATGTCAGTTTGAGGGTATATTGGACATTCAAAATTTGAGGATGTACTGATTGTCAAACTCAAGCTCTGACATTGCTTTTATGAAAATTTTAGGGTAACAATTAAGGTGATTGTCAAACTTTATGTAAACTTTATGTAAATTGGACTTTTCAGTTTTTTGCTTTTATGAAAATTTATGTAAACTGACATTGAGGATCATATAAGCAAAATTTACCCTCAAATTTACATATCAAAAAAGCTAATAATTCAATTTACCCTCAAATTCTCATGAGTTTGACAATCAGTACAAGCAAAATTTGATACCATTCTCAAAATATCAAACTCACATTGCTTCTATGATCCTCAATCCAATATCAAACTCACATTGATAATGGATAATTCCAATATCAAACTGACATTGCTACTGGGCTTAACATAATTTACATTGCTTGAGAATTTTGCATTCATCCGATTTATTTGTGACAGAAATTTGAGAATGGAATGAAATTTGATATCATTCATTGAAATGGACTGAAATACCAATCTCTGAAATGCAAACAATCTTTGAAATGCAAATTTCAGTCAATTCTCAAAATTGATAACCAATCAAAAAAATAGATATCTCAAAATTTGTTGGATTAAGATTTGGTTGTGGTTGATGCTTTTAATTGGAATAAAGTTCAAAACATTAATTGAACGTTCAATTTTTTCATTTTTCTCATCTAAACATTTTCTCTTCACATGCACATATTTGATTATTCCCAATTAAGAAATGAAGAACACAAAAAATTTCTATTCACATGCACCAGGTATGCACACTTTCTCATCTACTCTAAACATTTGTGTTCAATTAAGAACTGTTTTTAATAATCCCAGGATATTCCCAAAAGTTCAAATGTAGAACTACAATCCAATTAAGAACTACAATTCAAAACATTCAATGAATAACTACAATTCAACAATTCAATGATTACAAAAAAATGAAGAACACAAAAAAACAGGGACAAAAATAAAAATAAAAGCAAATAGCAAAAATTGAACACAACAAAGAGCTGAAATTTTTTTGAGGATTTTTGAGGATTTTTTTGAGGATTTGAAGAAATACAAAAAATGAATAACAGGACACATAGCAAATAGTTATTGAACCAGGACATTCAATGATTATTTTGTTATTTTATTTTTGTTCAATAACTACAATCCTGTTCAATTTTATTTATGAGCAAAAATTGAACAATTTATGTCAATCAATTTTATTTTTGTGTCATGTTCAATTTATGTCAATCATTGAATGTCCTGAGAATAGGACACATAAATTGAACAGGACACAAATTTTTGAGCAATTCAAAAATCCTACTACAATCCTGAGAATGTATATGTGTGTTCAATTTATGTCAATCAATTTTATTTTTGTTCAATAACTACAATCCTGTTCAATTTTTTTTGTGTTCAATTTTTGCTATTTGAAGAAATAAAAAAAATGAATAACACAACAAAGAGCTGAAAAAAGCTTGTGAGATGAGAATTTCAAGTCAACATTGAATTGTAGTTATTGAGGATCATAAATTGAACACAACAAAATGAATTTCATCTCAGTTTATTGAATTTAAACAACATTCTCATTGAAACAGGATTTAAATTTAGGGTCATAAATTGATTGACAGGATTTTGTTAACTTCTAATTGCATCATTGAATGCTGAGGATCATAAATTGAGTTCTCATTGAATTTCAAGTCAACATTGAACAGGATTGAATGTTGACATGGATTTAAATTGCAATTCATTAGAATTGCAATCATCAGTAAATTTAAACACAACATTCAAACAGGATTTAAATTGAGAATCATACATACACATACACATTTATTCAATATTTATTCAATACACATACTGTAACGACTGCTTTTCATGTATTTGGATTTATTATAATATAATATATGTTTTGGTGGATTTTCTCCTCTTGTGTGGTTTTCGTCTCCGTATATTTCATTTTCGATCGATTCGTCGTATTTTCTCGTTTCTTCCTTAGGATCGTCGATTTCGAAGTAAGTCATTCGTGACGGACTTCATAACGGTCGTATCTAACTATTAGATCAAGCCTAGGAGTCTTAGGAATCGATCCCGGGGCCCCGCGCTCCGTATCGGAACTTTTGGTGCTCATTAGCCGGTGTAAGAAGGGCCACCGACCGACTAGATGACGATCCAGTCGGTCGGCAATCCTTCTTGGACCGACTAGTTAGCTTTCTAAATTTCTCAGGAGTTACTGTTTATCGTTAGTCGGTCTAAGAACGTTGGTTGACCGAATAGGTTGCAAACTAGTCTGTCAGCAATGCTTCTTTAACCGACTAACACATCATCTTATTTTTTGTATCAGCTACTGTTTACTCTTAGTCGGTCTAAGAACGTTCATCGACCGACTAGATGCTAAACTAGTCGGTCAGTACTTGTTCATGGACCGACTAACTCTAGAATCCTATTTTCGTTCAGGAGTTACTGTTTGCACTTAGTCGGTCTGCGTTGGTCGACCGACCGACTAGTTGCCAAACTAGTCGGTCAGTGGTTGCTCTTTGACCGACTAACTAGTGTTGAAACCCTAATTTCTGGGCAGCCGCCAGCTCAACCTATTTAAACCCAACCCAAACGATTTCATCTTCTCCAACACGACCCAAAACCCTAAAATCTTCCCCCTTCAGCCCCCATCTTCCTCCAAGATTCATTTCTTCATTCCAAGCCCTAAATCCATCATCCAAACCATCCATCTACTCCATCTACCTCTCATCTTCCCTAAAATCTCACCAAAACCCATCAAAATCCCCAAATCCCCCAAAACCCTAATTCTCCCAAACTTCTCCAATCTTTGCCAGATCTGATCCTAGGGTTCCCCGGAGTGTTTCTCCCGCCTCCTCTCGGTAAGAAATCGATCTACCGTTGTTTTCTTGACCTATTTATAATTTTATGAAAACCCTAATAAATTTCATGTTGTTTGTTGTATGTTTCCACATAACAGCGATTTCCCCCGTAGATAGCATCCGTGTGACGAAGTGATCGTCAATCCCCTGTGCTAGGCAAGTGAAACTTGCCACTTAGGGTTTAGGCCATGTTTTAGGCCATTTGCTTGTTGTAGGCGTAAAAGAGGCTAGGCGACGAAATGATACTCGCCTAGGCGCAAATTGGGGAACTAGCTTGACAACGAAGCTAGTTCCGACATTTAGCATGTTGCACAATTTCCATGTCATGTTTACTTTCAATTAACGGTACGCGAATATGTTCATGTCATTGCATTTCGCCTGTCACGTTTAATTTAATTAACGGTACGCAAATAAATTGTCATGACCTCGCATTCTTTAGGTGTTGCTGTGATTGCGTAGCTTTGCTACGATACTTGTGTTCCTGGCTCGTGACCAGAAGCGAGCATAATGAGTTGCTAACCCCAACGCTCGAAATGTATTGAATTGTGAACTAAGAATGCGAGCTCAATGTGCGGGGCAACCCCAGGCTCACTAGCTGAGTTCCATGTGCGGGGACCCCAGGCTCCATATCGTGTGGGTATTGGGTAGTGTTTAGTGCCGATCGGTCTGAAATGTTATACCATTCAGCGAAGGGCGTAAACACCTACAAAATGTGAATTGATTGAATTGATAGTAGCTTGGCTACTCTTGTCTTGTCCCGATAAATTGTTCCCTTGTACAAATTGTCTTGCCATGTTTTAATTGTGCACTCATGTTATAACTGCCATGTCATGCATACTAAACTGCTAGGTTGCTAGTTGCCTTACCTTCAGTTTCCTTGCCCAAGTCTTTTAGACTTGCTGACATGTGCCCCTTTACTCTTTTGGGTGACACATGTTAGATCCTGAGCCCGAGTACCTCGTTGAGGACGAGGTGTTTGCTGACGCCGAGCCCGAGCTTGTGTTTGACGGGGAGTACGTGGACACTGGGGACCAGTCCTAGTGTCTTCGTTGTGTTTTACTTTTGTTAGACAGTTGTTTTGTTATGTGGTGCGTAGCACCTATACCTTGTTATGTCGTCGCTTTTGTTGGCCTTGTTCTGGGCCTTGGACTCTTTTCTTTTAGCCTGGTGGCTTTTCTGGATGTTGGACTTTTGTTGATGTTGGACAATTTGTGAGATGTGGAATTTTATTTCAGTCTCGCCCTGTGTTATTATTGTTATTTTGTTGTGGTTACAGGGACCTGTTTATGTATTGTGGACGCTTATCGGGTTTGGGGCTTCACAGCTCCACTCCCGTGCGGACCTTTTCACGTCTCGCCTCCATTTCAGGGAAGCGGGTCGTGACAAGTTTTGTTGGTGGCCCATGCAGGTCCTTCTGTAACTGCGATTTTTGGAATAGCGATAATAATATTGGAATGTCCAATAAATTAAGTTCGACGTCCGAGTCATAAGCTATGAGTCTAATCTGATTTGTTTTCCGTGTCACTAGATGGCAGGAATACGTTTCACCCGTGGTGGGGGTAGTGGCGCGGTCCCTCATGATGAGGAGCCTGAGCGGGAACCCACCAGCGGTGAGATGATGCGGATGATGCTCCAGATGATGCAAGTGCAGCAGGGCGTGCTTCTGCAAGTCCAGAATGCTCCACTTGCTCGAGTTGCCCGGGCTCTTCCGGATGCCCCTCGCTCTGAGCCAGGAGCGAAGCAATTTCGGGAGCTGGGTCCCGCATATTTTGATGGTTCTGAGGGTCCTCTGGCTGCCGATGAGTGGATTCGGAACGTCGAGGACAATCTGAAGATGGCCAAGATCACCCCGGCTGGATGGGTTGATTTGGCGAAGAGGCAACTCAAGGATAATGCTCGGAATTGGTGGGATGCGGAAGAGAAGATGTTGGTGGAGCCGATAGCTTGGGCTACCTTCAAGGCCAGATTTGATGGTGAGTTCTTTCCGAAAGCTGCCAGGGAAGAGATGCTGCAGCGTTTTATCGATTTGAAGCAAGGGAACTCGTCGGTGGACATGTATCACCAAGAGTTCATGAGGCTGAGTCGGTTTGCACCGAAGATGGTGCAGGACGCTGAGGAGAGAGCTCAGAGGTTCCTGCAGGGGCTTGCTTCGGAGCTCCAGAGTTTTGTGACCTCTTCTGACCGAGAATCTTATCAGAAGGTTCTGGTCGCTGCCAAGAGGCAGGAGCTGCTCGTGAACCAGAGGAAGGGGTCTGTTGTTGGTGCTGGGAAGAGGCCTATGGAGCAGGCGAGAGCTGTGGTTAGACCTGGATTCAGGCCTAATCAGTCTGCTCAGTTTAAGAGGCCAGGAGGGCCTATTCCGAAGTTTTGCCATTTCTGCGGCAAGCCTGGCCACGTCAAGGATCAGTGTCGGAAGTTTCTGGGCCAGTGTTTGATTTGCGGTGATGCTTCTCATGTCGCGAAGGATTGTCGACATGCGGATCCGCTGCGGAGGGCTCCTGTTGCAGCACAGCCGTTGCAGCAGCGAGCGCCTGTTCCTGCTGGACATGGAGCAGCTCTTGTTCCGCAGAGGCAGGCTTTTCGGCAGGCTGTCCCGCTGAGGAGGCATGCTTTTCTGATGACCGCTGCGGAGAGCGCGGCTGTGGATGAGGTTATCGCAGGTAATCCTCAATCTAGCTGTTACTTTCCTAGCCGGTTTTGATTGTTAGATTATGTTGTTTACTTGAACATGGTTGTTTGCTAGACTAGGGTTTGATTGTTAATTGTTTGTTAGGTGTGATTTTGGTTTGCACATTTCCTGCACGAGTCCTCTTTGACTCTGGTGCGTCGATGTGCATTATTTCTCGGAGCTTCGTGGAGAGGCATTCCTTGTCGACGTCCCCTCTTCCCAAGAGTTGGAATATCGTTACAGGGAATGGCGTGGTCTCGGTGCATCGTGGTTGCAATTCTTGCTCGTTGGTGGTCTGTGGACATGAGCTTTTCGCTGATTTCATTGTCCACGACATCATCAACTATGATGCAGTTCTTGGGATGGACTGGCTTGCGAGCTTCTATGCTACGATCGACTGTCGGAGAAAGAAGGTGGTGTTCGAGATTCCCGGACACACAGTGTTTGAGTTCAGTCGTGGTAGCAGTTCGCTTGGTCCTGTCAGATTTCGGGCCAGGCCGGTGGAGGCTGTGGCTATGCAGATGGAGCTGGAGTGGCCAGCTGTGGTGCGTGATTTTGGCGACGTCTTCCCCGAAGAGATGTCTGGTTTGCCGCCTGATCGAGCTTTGGAATTTTCTATCGATCTTGTTCCAGGTGCGCAGCCGATTTCGAAGGCGCCGTATCGTATGGAACCTGCAGAATTGGAAGAGTTGCGGAAGCAGTTGGATGAGCTTTTGCAGAAGGGTTATATTAATCCTAGCGTGTCTCCGTGGGGAGCACCTGTGTTGTTGGTTAAGAAGAAGGATGGTTCGCGTCGCATGTGCGTGGATTATTGGGAGTTGAATGCGGTAACCATTAAGAATAAATACCCGTTGCCTCGCATCGATGATATTTTTGATCAGCTTGGAGGTTCGAGTGTGTTTTCTAAATTGGACTTGAGGAGTGGTTACCATCAGTTGAAGGTGAAGAAGGGAGATGTTCCGAAGACGGCGTTCAGGACGAAGTATGGACACTATGAGTTCGTGGTTATGCCTTTCGGCCTAACTAACGCACCCGCAGTTTTCATGAATCTGATGAACCTGATTTTCTACGACTTTTTGGATAAGTTTGTCGTTATCTTCATCGACGACATTCTGATCTATTCGAAGTCGGAGGAAGAGCATGCCTCGCACTTAAGGACGGTGTTGGAGATTTTGAGGAAGCATCGGTTGTATGCTAAGTTTTTGAAGTGCGAGTTTTGGCTGGATAGAGTTGCTTTTCTCGGGCATGTGGTGACTGGAGATGGTATTTCAGTGGATCCCGAGAAGATTCGGGCCATCAGGGAGTGGCCTGTTCCGTCGTCTGCGTCTGAGATTTGGAGTTTCCTAGGACTTGCTGGTTATTATCGGCGATTCATTAAGGACTTTTCTCGTATTGCTGAGCCGATGACCAGGTTGACGCGGAAGGATGTTGCTTTTGTTTGGTCGGGTGATTGTGAGGGTGCTTTTGGTGTTCTGAAGGAGAGGTTGACGAGTGCCCCTATTCTTGTTGTGCCTGATCGCAGCGGTGGATTCGAAATCTTTTGCGATGCTTCTGGCAAGGGTCTCGGTTGTGTGTTGCATCAGCACGGGCACGTTGTGGCGTATGTGTCTCGTCAGCTTAAGGTTCATGAGAAGAATTATCCGACGCATGATTTGGAGTTGGCTGCCGTTGTGTTTGCTCTTAAGATTTGGAGGCACTTCCTGCTGAGTGAGAAATCGAAGATTTTCACCGATCACAAAAGCTTGAAGTACATTTTCACTCAGAAGGAGCTCAACATGCGACAGCGTCGATGGTTGGAGCTTATGGCGGATTATGATGTTGATTTGCAGTTTCACCCTGGCAAGGTGAATGTGGTTCCGGATGCTTTGAGTATGCTTCCAGCGGTGATGATTTTGACCTCGCAGTGGAGATTGCAGCAGGATTTTTGCGAGTCTGGCGTGGAGATTGTTCTTCCTGGGGAGGCTTCGTCGTTGATGTACATGCAGGTACAGTCGACGATCGTGGATCGGATTAAGGCTGGCCAGGCCGAGGATCCGAAGCTGGTGAGGATTCGGGAGTAGGTGGAAGCCGGTCTGCGGACTGACTTTTTGATTCATGAGGATGGCTCGCTGAGGTTTGGAGCCAGGTTGTGTGTGCCAGCTGGGGATATTAGAGAGGAGTTGATGGTGGAGGCACACAGTTCGCCGTATTCTGTGCATCCTGGTGGCACCAAGATGTACCAAGATCTTCGTCTGAATTATTGGTGGCATGGAATGAAGAGGAGTGTGGCTCGGAGTGTAGCCAAGTGCTTGGTTTGCCAGCAAGTGAAGGTGGAGCATCAGCGTACGGCCGGGTTGCTACAACCGCTTCCGATTCCGGAGTGGAAATGGCAACACATCACTATGGATTTCGTGATTGGACTACCTCGGAGTCCGAAGCAGAATGACGCGATTTGGGTGATCGTAGATCGATTGACCAAATCTGCGCACTTTATTCCGTTCCGAGTGGGACAGTCCACTGAGGCGCTAGCGAGGAGATATATGGAGGTAAAATTCTTTTACTCTCCGTTTTATTTCCTTTTCCTAGTTTGGATAGTGATGTAACGTGAATCGTGCAGGAGATTGTGCGACTTCATGGAGTCCCCGTGAGTATCGTGTCTGACAGAGACACGAGGTTCACATCTCAGTTCTGGCAGAGTTTGCAGAAGAGCTTGGGTACGCGTCTGAGTTTCAGCACGGCGTACCATCCGCAGACGGATGGCCAGTCCGAGAGGACGATTCAGATTTTGGAAGACATGCTGAGGGCGTGCATGTTGGATTTCAAGGGTTCGTGGGAGGACCATCTACATTTGGTGGAGTTCTCTTACAACAACAGCTTCCAGGCGAGTATTGGCATGGCGCCTTTCGCCGCTCTTTATGGGAGGAAATGTCGATCGCCATTGAGTTGGGATGACGTTGGTGATCGGGAGTTGTTGGGACCTGAGATGATCGTGGAGGCCGTGGATATCGTCAGGAATATTCGGGAGAGGTTGAGAATTGCTCAGGACCGTTTTAAGCATTGGGCGGATGCTAAACGTCGTCCTTTGGAGTTTCAACCGGGCGACCATGTGTTCTTGAAGATTTCCCCGAATCGTGGTGTGATTCGTTTCAGGAAGCGTGGAAAGTTGAGCCTGCGATACATTGGACCGTTTGACGTTTTGGAGAGGGTTGGCGAGGTAGCGTATCGCTTGGCCTTGCCGCCATCTTTGGAAGGAGTTCACGATGTTTTCCAGGTGTCGCAGCTTCGTCGATACATTAGCGATCCGTCTCATGCGGTGGATTTTTCGGAGATTACCGTTCGCCCCGATATGACGTATGACCAGCATCTAGTGCAGATCTTGGACAGGCGTCAGAAGTCGCTTCGGAACAAGATTGTCAATCTTGTGAGGGTGATGTGGCGACACGGTTCACCTGGAGAGTCTACTTGGGAGAATGAGGATGAGATGCGAGAGCGTTTCCCACTTTTGTTTTCGGACTCGTGAGTATTTGGAAATTCCGAGGACGGAATTTTTCTTAAGTTGGGGAGGATGTAACGACTGCTTTTCATGTATTTGGATTTATTATAATATAATATATGTTTTGGTGGATTTTCTCCTCTTGTGTGGTTTTCGTCTCCGTAGATTTCATTTTCGATCGATTCGTCGTATTTTCTCGTTTCTTCCTTAGGATCGTCGATTTCGAAGTAAGTCATTCGTGACGGACTTCATAACGGTCGTATCTAACTATTAGATCAAGCCTAGGAGTCTTAGGAATCGATCCCGGGGCCCCGCGCTCCGTATCGGAACTTTTGGTGCTCATTAGCCGGTGTAAGAAGGGCCACCGACCGACTAGATGACGATCCAGTCGGTCGGCAATCCTTCTTGGACCGACTAGTTAGCTTTCTAAATTTCTCAGGAGTTACTGTTTATCGTTAGTCGGTCTAAGAACGTTGGTTGACCGACTAGGTTGCAAACTAGTCGGTCAGCAATGCTTCTTTAACCAACTAACACATCATCTTATTTTTTGTATCAGCTACTGTTTACTCTTAGTCGGTCTAAGAACGTTCATCGACCGACTAGATGCTAAACTAGTCGGTCAGTACTTGTTCATGGACCGACTAACTCTAGAATCCTATTTTCGTTCAGGAGTTACTGTTTGCACTTAGTCGGTCTGCGTTGGTCGACCGACCGACTAGTTGCCAAACTAGTCGGTCAGTGGTTGCTCTTTGACCGACTAACTAGTGTTGAAACCCTAATTTCTGGGCAGCCGCCAGCTCAACCTATTTAAACCCAACCCAAACGATTTCATCTTCTCCGACACGACCCAAAACCCTAAAATCTTCCCCCTTCAGCCCCCATCTTCCTCCAAGCTTCATTTCTTCATTCCAAGCCCTAAATCCATCATCCAAACCATCCATCTACTCCATCTACCTCTCATCTTCCCTAAAATCTCACCAAAACCCATCAAAATCCCCAAATCCCCCAAAACCCTAATTCTCCCAAACTTCTCCAATATTTTCCAGATCTGATCCTAGGGTTCCCCGGAGTGTTTCTCCCGCCTCCTCTCGGTAAGAAATCGATCTACCGTTGTTTTCTTGACCTATTTATAATTTTATGAAAACCCTAATAAATTTCATGTTGTTTGTTGTATGTTTCCCCATAACAGCGATTTCCCCCGTAGATAGCATCCGTGTGACGAAGTGATCGTCAATCCCCTGTGCTAGGCAAGTGAAACTTGCCACTTAGGGTTTAGGCCATGTTTTAGGCCATTTGCTTGTTGTAGGCGTAAAAGAGGCTAGACGACGAAATGATACTCGCCTAGGCGCAAATTGGGGAACTAGCTTGACAACGAAGCTAGTTCCGACATTTAGCATGTTGCACAATTTCCATGTCATGTTTACTTTCAATTAACGGTACGCGAATATGTTCATGTCATTGCATTTCGCCTGTCACGTTTAATTTAATTAACGGTACGCAAATAAATTGTCATGACCTCGCATTCTTTAGGTGTTGCTGTGATTGCGTAGCTTTGCTACGATACTTGTGTTCCTGGCTCGTGACCAGAAGCGAGCATAATGAGTTGCTAACCCCAACGCTCGAAATGTATTGAATTGTGAACTAAGAATGCGAGCTCAATGTGCGGGGCAACCCCAGGCTCACTAGCTGAGTTCCATGTGCGGGGACCCCAGGCTCCATATCGTGTGGGTATTGGGTAGTGTTTAGTGCCGATCGGTCTGAAATGTTATACCATTCAGCGAAGGGCGTAAACACCTACAAAATGTGAATTGATTGAATTGATAGTAGCTTGGCTACTCTTGTCTTGTCCCGATAAATTGTTCCCTTGTACAAATTGTCTTGCCATGTTTTAATTGTGCACTCATGTTATAACTGCCATGTCATGCATACTAAACTGCTAGGTTGCTAGTTGCCTTACCTTCAGTTTCCTTGCCCAAGTCTTTTAGACTTGCTGACATGTGCCCCTTTACTCTTTTGGGTGACACATGTTAGATCCTGAGTCCGAGTACCTCGTTGAGGACGAGGTGTTTGCTGACGCCGAGCCCGAGCTTGTGTTTGACGGGGAGTACGTGGACACTGGGGACCAGTCCTAGTGTCTTCGTTGTGTTTTACTTTTGTTAGACAGTTGTTTTGTTATGTGGTGCGTAGCACCTATACCTTGTTATGTCGTCGCTTTTGTTGGCCTTGTTCTGGGCCTTGGACTCTTTTCTTTTAGCCTGGTGGCTTTTCTGGATGTTGGACTTTTGTTGATGTTGGACAATTTGTGAGATGTGGAATTTTATTTCAGTCTCGCCCTGTGTTATTATTGTTATTCTGTTGTGGTTACAGGGACCTGTTTATGTATTGTGGACGCTTATCGGGTTTGGGGCTTCACAGCTCCACTCCCGTGCGGACCTTTTCACGTCTCGCCTCCATTTCAGGGAAGCGGGTCGTGACAAGTTTTGTTGGTGGCCCATGCAGGTCCTTCTGTAACTGCGATTTTTGGAATAGCGATAATAATATTGGAATGTCTAATAAATTAAGTTCGACGTCCGAGTCATAAGCTATGAGTCTAATCTGATTTGTTTTCCGTGTCACTAGATGGCAGGAAGACGTTTCACCCGTGGTGGGGGTAGTGGCGCGGTCCCTCATGATGAGGAGCCTGAGCGGGAACCCACCAGCGGTGAGATGATGCGGATGATGCTCCAGATGATGCAAGTGCAGCAGGGCGTGCTTCTGTAAGTCCAGAATGCTCCACTTGCTCGAGCTGCCCGGGCTCTTCCGGATGCCCCTCGCTCTGAGCCAGGAGCGAAGCAATTTCGGGAGCTGGGTCCCGCATATTTTGATGGTTCTGAGGGTCCTCTGGCTGCCGATGAGTGGATTCGGAACGTCGAGGACAATCTGAAGATGGCCAAGATCACCCCGGCTGGATGGGTTGATTTGGCGAAGAGGCAACTCAAGGATAATGCTCGGAATTGGTGGGATGCGGAAGAGAAGATGTTGGTGGAGCCGATAGCTTGGGCTACCTTCAAGGCCAGATTTGATGGTGAGTTCTTTCCGAAAGCTGCCAGGGAAGAGATGCTGCAGCGTTTTATCGATTTGAAGCAAGGGAACTCGTCGGTGGACATGTATCACCAAGAGTTCATGAGGCTGAGTCGGTTTGCACCGAAGATGGTGCAGGACGCTGAGGAGAGAGCTCAGAGGTTCCTGCAGGGGCTTGCTTCGGAGCTCCAGAGTTTTGTGACCTCTTCTGACCGAGAATCTTATCAGAAGGTTCTGGTCGCTGCCAAGAGGCAGGAGCTGCTCGTGAACCAGAGGAAGGGGTCTGTTGTTGGTGCTGGGAAGAGGCCTATGGAGCAGGCGAGAGCTGTGGTTAGACCTGGATTCAGGCCTAATCAGTCTGCTCAGTTTAAGAGGCCAGGAGGGCCTATTCCGAAGTTTTGCCATTTCTGCGGCAAGCCTGGCCACGTCAAGGATCAGTGTCGGAAGTTTCTGGGCCAGTGTTTGATTTGCGGTGATGCTTCTCATGTCGCGAAGGATTGTCGGCATGCGGATCCGCTGCGGAGGGCTCCTGTTGCAGCACAGCCGTTGCAGCAGCGAGCGCCTGTTCCTGCTGGACATGGAGCAGCTCTTGTTCCACAGAGGCAGGCTTTTCGGCAGGCTGTCCCGCTGAGGAGGCATGCTTTTCTGATGACCGCTGCGGAGAGCGCGGCTGTGGATGAGGTTATCGCAGGTAATCCTCAATCTAGCTGTTACTTTCCTAGCCGGTTTTGATTGTTAGATTATGTTGTTTGCTTGAACATGGTTGTTTGCTAGACTAGGGTTTGATTGTTAATTGTTTGTTAGGTGTGATTTTGGTTTGCACATTTCCTGCACGAGTCCTCTTTGACTCTGGTGCGTCGATGTGCATTATTTCTCGGAGCTTCGTGGAGAGGCATTCCTTGTCGACGTCCCCTCTTCCCAAGAGTTGGAATATCGTTACAGGGAATGGCGTGGTCTCGGTGCATCGTGGTTGCAATTCTTGCTCGTTGGTGGTCTGTGGACATGAGCTTTTCGCTGATTTCATTGTCCACGACATCATCAACTATGATGCAGTTCTTGGGATGGACTGGCTTGCGAGCTTCTATGCTACGATCGACTGTCGGAGAAAGAAGGTGGTGTTCGAGATTCCCGGACACACAGTGTTTGAGTTCAGTCGTGGTAGCAGTTCGCTTGGTCCTGTCAGATTTCGGGCCAGGCCGGTGGAGGCTGTGGCTATGCAGATGGAGCTGGAGTGGCCAGCTGTGGTGCGTGATTTTGGCGACGTCTTCCCCGAAGAGATGTCTGGTTTGCCGCCTGATCGAGCTTTGGAATTTTCTATCGATCTTGTTCCAGGTGCGCAGCCGATTTCGAAGGCGCCGTATCGTATGGCACCTGCAGAATTGGAAGAGTTGCTGAAGCAGTTGGATGAGCTTTTGCAGAAGGGTTATATTAATCCTAGCGTGTCTCCGTGGGGAGCACCTGTGTTGTTGGTTAAGAAGAAGGATGGTTCGCGTCGCATGTGCGTGGATTATTGGGAGTTGAATGCGGTAACCATTAAGAATAAATACATGTTGCCTCGCATCGATGATATTTTTGATCAGCTTGGAGGTTCGAGTGTGTTTTCTAAATTGGACTTGAGGAGTGGTTACCATCAGTTGAAGGTGAAGAAGGGAGATGTTCCGAAGACGGCGTTCAGGACGAAGTATGGACACTATGAGTTCGTGGTTATGCCTTTCGGCCTAACTAACGCACCCGCAGTTTTCATGAATCTGATGAACCTGATTTTCTTCGACTTTTTGGATAAGTTTGTCGTTATCTTCATCGACGACATTCTGATCTATTCGAAGTCGGAGGAAGAGCATGCCTCGCACTTAAGGACGGTGTTGGAGATTTTGAGGAAGCATCGGTTGTATGCTAAGTTTTCGAAGTGCGAGTTTTGGCTGGATAGAGTTTCTTTTCTCGGGCATGTGGTGACTGGAGATGGTATTTCAGTGGATCCCGAGAAGATTCGGGCCATCAGGGAGTGGCCTGTTCCGTCGTCTGCGTCTGAGATTCGGAGTTTCCTAGGACTTGCTGGTTATTATCGGCGATTCATTAAGGACTTTTCTCGTATTGCTGAGCCGATGACCAGGTTGACGCGGAAGGATGTTGCTTTTGTTTGGTCGGGTGATTGTGAGGGTGCTTTTGGTGTTCTGAAGGAGAGGTTGACGAGTGCCCCTATTCTTGTTGTGCCTGATCGCAGCGGTGGATTCGAAATCTTTTGCGATGCTTCTGGCAAGGGTCTCGGTTGTGTGTTGCATCAGCACGGGCACGTTGTGGCGTATGTGTCTCGTCAGCTTAAGGTTCATGAGAAGAATTATCCGACGCATGATTTGGAGTTGGCTGCCGTTGTGTTTGCTCTTAAGATTTGGAGGCACTTCCTGCTGAGTGAGAAATCGAAGATTTTCACCGATCACAAAAGCTTGAAGTACATTTTCACTCAGAAGGAGCTCAACATGCGACAGCGTCGATGGTTGGAGCTTATGGCGGATTATGATGTTGATTTGCAGTTTCACCCTGGCAAGGTGAATGTGGTTCCGGATGCTTTGAGTATGCTTCCAGCGGTGATGATTTTGACCTCGCAGTGGAGATTGCAGCAGGATTTTTGCGAGTCTGGCATGGAGATTGTTCTTCCTGGGGAGGCTTCGTCGTTGATGTACATGCAGGTACAGTCGACGATCGTGGATCGGATTAAGGCTGGCCAGACCGAGGATCCGAAGCTGGTGAGGATTCGGGAGCAGGTGGAAGCCGGTCTGCGGACTGACTTTTTGATTCATGAGGATGGCTCGCTGAGGTTTGGAGCCAGGTTGTGTGTGCCAGCTGGGGATATTAGAGAGGAGTTGATGGTGGAGGCACACAGTTCGCCGTATTCTGTGCATCCTGGTGGCACTAAGATGTACCAAGATCTTCGTCTGAATTATTGGTGGCATGGAATGAAGAGGAGTGTGGCTCGGAGTGTAGCCAAGTGCTTGGTTTGCCAGCAAGTGAAGGCGGAGCATCAGCGTACGGCCGGGTTGCTACAACCGCTTCCGATTCCGGAGTGGAAATGGCAACACATCACTATGGATTTCGTGATTGGACTACCTCGGAGTCCGAAGCAGAATGACGCGATTTGGGTGATCGTAGATCGATTGACCAAATCTGCGCACTTTATTCCGTTCCGAGTGGGACAGTCCACTGAGGCGCTAGCGAGGAGATATATGGAGGTAAAATTCTTTTACTCTCCGTTTTATTTTCTTTTCCTAGTTTGGATAGTGATGTAACGTGAATCGTGCAGGAGATTGTGCGACTTCATGGAGTCCCCGTGAGTATCGTGTCTGACAGAGACACGAGGTTCACATCTCAGTTCTGGCAGAGTTTGCAGAAGAGCTTGGGTACGCGTCTGAGTTTCAGCACGGCGTACCATCCGCAGACGGATGGCCAGTCCGAGAGGACGATTCAGATTTTGGAAGACATGCTGAGGGCGTGCATGTTGGATTTCAAGGGTTCGTGGGAGGACCATCTACATTTGGTGGAGTTCTCTTACAACAACAGCTTCCAGGCGAGTATTGGCATGGCGCCTTTCGCCGCTCTTTATGGGAGGAAATGTCGATTGCCATTGAGTTGGGATGACGTTGGTGATCGGGAGTTGTTGGGACCTGAGATGATCGTGGAGGCCGTGGATATCGTCAGGAATATTCGGGAGAGGTTGAGAATTGCTCAGGACCGTTTTAAGCATTGGGCGGATGCTAAACGTCGTCCTTTGGAGTTTCAGCCGGGCGACCATGTGTTCTTGAAGATTTCCCCGAATCGTGGTGTGATTCGTTTCGGGAAGCGTGGAAAGTTGAGCCACCGATACATTGGACCGTTTGACGTTTTGGAGAGGGTTGGCGAGGTAGCGTATCGCTTGGCCTTGCCGCCATCTTTGGAAGGAGTTCACGATGTTTTCCAGGTGTCGCAGCTTCGTCGGATACATTAGCGATCCGTCTCATGCGGTGGATTTTTCGGAGATTACCGTTCGCCCCGATATGACGTATGACCAGCATCCAGTGCAGATCCTGGACAGGCGTCAGAAGTCGCTTCGGAACAAGATTGTCAATCTTGTGAGGGTGATGTGGCGACACGGTTCACCTGGAGAGTCTACTTGGGAGAATGAGGATGAGATGCGAGAGCGTTTCCCACTTTTGTTTTCGGACTCGTGAGTATTTGGAAATTCCGAGGACGGAATTTTTCTTAAGTTGGGGAGGATGTAACGACTGCTTTTCATGTATTTGGATTTATTATAATATAATATATGTTTTGGTGGATTTTCTCCTCTTGTGTGGTTTTCGTCTCCGTAGATTTCATTTTCGATCGATTCGTCGTATTTTCTCGTTTCTTCCTTAGGATCGTCGATTTCGAAGTAAGTCATTCGTGACGGACTTCATAACGGTCGTATCTAACTATTAGATCAAGCCTAGGAGTCTTAGGAATCGATCCCGGGGCCCCGCGCTCCGTATCGGAACTTTTGGTGCTCATTAGCCGGTGTAAGAAGGGCCACCGACCGACTAGATGACGATCCAGTCGGTCGGTAATCCTTCTTGGACCGACTAGTTAGCTTTCTAAATTTCTCAGGAGTTACTGTTTATCGTTAGTCGGTCTAAGAACGTTGGTTGACCGACTAGGTTGCAAACTAGTCGGTCAGCAATGCTTCTTTAACCGACTAACACATCATCTTATTTTTTGTATCAGCTACTGTTTACTCTTAGTCGGTCTAAGAACGTTCATCGACCGACTAGATGCTAAACTAGTCGGTCAGTACTTGTTCATGGACCGACTAACTCTAGAATCCTATTTTCGTTCAAGAGTTACTGTTTGCACTTAGTCGGTCTGCGTTGGTCGACCGACCGACTAGTTGCCAAACTAGTCGGTCAGTGGTTGCTCTTTGACCGACTAACTAGTGTTGAAACCCTAATTTCTGGGCAGCCGCCAGCTCAAGCTATTTAAACCCAACCCAAACGATTTCATCTTCTCCAACACGACCCAAAACCCTAAAATCTTCCCCCTTCAGCCCCCATCTTCCTCCAAGCTTCATTTCTTCATTCCAAGCCCTAAATCCATCATCCAAACCATCCATCTACTCCATCTACCTCTCATCTTCCCTAAAATCTCACCAAAACCCATCAAAATCCCCAAATCCCCCAAAACCCTAATTCTCCCAAACTTCTCCAATATTTTCCAGATCTGATCCTAGGGTTCCCCGGAGTGTTTCTCCCACCTCCTCTCGGTAAGAAATCGATCTACCGTTGTTTTCTTGACCTATTTATAATTTTATGAAAACCCTAATAAATTTCATGTTGTTTGTTGTATGTTTCCCCATAACAGCGATTTCCCCCGTAGATAGCATCCGTGTGACGAAGTGATCGTCAATCCCCTGTGCTAGGCAAGTGAAACTTGCCACTTAGGGTTTAGGCCATGTTTTAGGCCATTTGCTTGTTGTAGGCGTAAAAGAGGCTAGACGACGAAATGATACTCGCCTAGGCGCAAATTGGGGAACTAGCTTGACAACGAAGCTAGTTCCGACATTTAGCATGTTGCACAATTTCCATGTCATGTTTACTTTCAATTAACGGTACGCGAATATGTTCATGTCATTGCATTTCGCCTGTCACGTTTAATTTAATTAACGGTACGCAAATAAATTGTCATGACCTCGCATTCTTTAGGTGTTGCTGTGATTGCGTAGCTTTGCTACGATACTTGTGTTCCTGGCTCGTGACCAGAAGCGAGCATAATGAGTTGCTAACCCCAACGCTCGAAATGTATTGAATTGTGAACTAAGAATGCGAGCTCAATGTGCGGGGCAACCCCAGGCTCACTAGCTGAGTTCCATGTGCGGGGACCCCAGGCTCCATATCGTGTGGGTATTGGGTAGTGTTTAGTGCCGATCGGTCTGAAATGTTATACCATTCAGCGAAGGGCGTAAACACCTACAAAATGTGAATTGATTGAATTGATAGTAGCTTGGCTACTCTTTGTCTTGTCCCGATAAATTGTTCCCTTGTACAAATTGTCTTGCCATGTTTTAATTGTGCACTCATGTTATAACTGCCATGTCATGCATACTAAACTGCTAGGTTTCTAGTTGCCTTACCTTCAGTTTCCTTGCCCAAGTCTTTTAGACTTGCTGACATGTGCCCCTTTACTCTTTTGGGTGACACATGTTAGATCCTGAGCCCGAGTACCTCGTTGAGGACGAGGTGTTTGCTGACGCCGAGCCCGAGCTTGTGTTTGACGGGGAGTACGTGGACACTGGGGACCAGTCCTAGTGTCTTCGTTGTGTTTTACTTTTGTTAGACAGTTGTTTTGTTATGTGGTGCGTAGCACCTATACCTTGTTATGTCGTCGCTTTTGTTGGCCTTGTTCTGGGCCTTGGACTCTTTTCTTTTAGCCTGGTGGCTTTTCTGGATGTTGGACTTTTGTTGATGTTGGACAATTTGTGAGATGTGGAATTTTATTTCAGTCTCGCCCTGTGTTATTATTGTTATTCTGTTGTGGTTACAGGGACCTGTTTATGTATTGTGGACGCTTATCGGG
Organism: Scilla litardierei; assembly: GCA_030789695.1. Classification (NCBI taxonomy): domain Eukaryota; kingdom Viridiplantae; phylum Streptophyta; class Magnoliopsida; order Asparagales; family Asparagaceae; genus Scilla; species Scilla litardierei. The sequence goes on along the minus strand of JAULAV010006695.1, from coordinate 13,333 downwards.
TTTGGGGCTTCACAGCTCCACTCCCGTGCGGACCTTTTCACGTCTCGCCTCCATTTCAGGGAAGCGGGTCGTGACACATACACATTCTTCTATCTTCTCAGTTTTTTGGACATTCAAAAAAGCTTGTGAGAGCTCAATTGTATAATTTATACATATACCTCAAACTTCTATCTCCAAGTTTGTGAGAGCTCAATTTTTTTGTACACATATGCTCAATTCTTCTATCTCCAGCTTGAATTTCAAGTTAACAAAGCGTGCGTCTCAGTTTTTTGCTTATATTCATTCAAAAATTACATCCATGTTTCAAAATTAAAGTTTCAAGTGAAAAAGTGTGCATTGGTGTATGTGTGCACACACGGAGAAAATTACATCCAAGTTTAAAAATTATTTTTTGTGTTCTTAGTGTATGTTTTTGAACAGATATCCAAGTTCATTGGTGTATGTGTGCATATTTTAACAGATATCCAAGTTCAAAAACAATGCTTGGTTATATAACCAATAAAAAACTGCATGAAACAATAACAATGCATTAACACTAATTTTTGAAGCTCTCTTTACCAACAATAACAATGCATGAAACAATAACAATGCATTAACACTAAAAAACTGCATGAAATAAAAAACTGCTAGAACCAATAACAATGCTAGAAACAATATCCAAAATTTATACATTAACACTAATTTTTGAAGCTCTCTTTATCACAATGTTTATCAAAAAACTTGGTCACAGGAAACATAAACTTGGATAAACATAATTTGATATGAAATTGCAGACATAATGTTTATCAAAATGTTAATAATGTTAACTTGGATTTATGTTTATAATGTTAACAGGACAATGTTTATCAAAAAATTGCATTGTCCCATTGCAGACAAATGTTAACTTGGATTTATTAACTTGGATTTATGTTAAAAATGTTAAAAATTGAACATTATTAACTTGGATTTATGTTTATCAAAACTTGGATAACACATATTAACAGGACAATGAGATAATTTGATCATTTTGATAATTTTGATAAAAATGAGATAATTTTGATCCATTCCAAAATTTGATCATTGTATCAACTAAGAAAAAAAAGCTATATAACTCAGAAATTCCATGTATCAAATATCAACTGAGAAAAAAAAGCTATCACATATAACTTCAGATTCAATGAGAAATTTTTTATCACATGTATGAAAAAGCTTAGGACAATGAGATAACTAAGAAAGCTTAGGAAACTTGAGATTCAATGAGATTCAAACTCAGAAATTTTGATCATATAACTAAGAAATTCAAGTTATCACATGTATGACTAAGTTATAACTAAGAAATCTTAGGACAATCCTGTTTACCCCCATTGCAATGTTCACCAAACAATTCAAGTTATAACTAAGAAAGCTTAGGACAATCCTGTTTACCCCCATTGCAATGTTCACCAAAAAAATTGCAGACATAAAATTTGATTCAAGTTAACAGGACAATGTTTATCAAAAAAAGTTTGTATTATCATATGTGTTATCATATGTGTTAACAGGACAATGTATTATCATATGTGTTATGAAAAGAAATGAAGAACACAAAGTGTGCAATGAAAATCCTGTCAGGCAATCAGAATTTTTGAAATTGCATCCATGTAAAAAAACACCAATTTCAGGCCTATCTCAATTTACAGTGTGCATTGGTGGAAATCAAAATTTTTGAAATTGAAAAAGTGTGCATTGGTGTTTTTTACATCCATGTCAACATTCAATGAGAATTTCAAGTTAACATCTAAGTTCTCATTGAAAATATTGATTGCCTGTGTTGTGAAAATTACATTAATGAGATTCTCATTGAATGTTGAAATTCTCATTGAAAATACATCCAAGTTCACATTCAATGATTGATTGCCCTGTAAATTGTTTGCAGGGCATTTGCTCCAAGTTCACATTCAATCATTGAATGTTGAATTTCAAAATGTGTAATTTTGATTGATTGCACATCAATATTGATTGATTGCTCCAAGTTCAGATTGATTGCAGGGCAAATTGAACAAATTTGATCCAAGTTCACATCAATGGTGTAATTTTCACACATATCCATGTCAACACATTTGCCCTGCAATTTGGGAGGGAAACCAAGTGCACATTCAATCATTGAATGTTGAATTTCAAAGTTACATCAATATTGATTGCCTGTGTTTTGATCACAGTCAATGAGAAAATTACATCCAAGTTCAATGAGAATTTCAAGTTAATATTTTTTGGTGTATGTGTGCACACATGGAGAAAATTACATCCAAGTTCAAAAATTATTTTTTGTGAACAGATATCCAAGTTCATTGGTGTATGTGTGCATATGTTAACAGATATCCAAGTTCAAAAATTACATCCGAGTTCAAAAAAAAATGAAGAACACAATTTTCAATCTTCAATCACTCAGTTATCACATATGCTACTGATAATAAAAAATATCAGTAATTATCAAGATTCAATCTTCATACATCATAAAAAATATCTACAAAAAAATTGAGTATTGTCCTGCAAAAATGAAATTGAGTATTGTCCTGCAAAAAAATTGAGTATATCTCAAAAATGTGATAAATTTTTGAATATGAAAAAACAATACTCAAGCTTTCATTTGCAAACTCATTTATTAAAATATTCTTTCAATTGCAGTTGCAAACTCATTTTGAATATAAAATTCAGTTTATATTGGGTGTATTGACTGAAATATTCTGTCAATTGCAAACTTAATTTCAAAATCAAATTCAAACTCAAGCTTTCCTAAATTTCAAACTCAAGCTTTGTCCTGTCACTCAAACCCAACATTCAAAAATTAATATATGTCCTGTCTTTCAAATTGGATAGAGCTTCATCACCATAGCAAAAATTTGTTTATAGCAATGAAAAAAGGCAAAGTTCACAAAGCTCACCAATTCACAAAGGATGTGATGAAGCCCTCAAACCCACAAAGCTCACCAAGAGCTTATCAAAATGAAAAATCTTATCAGCAAGCTCCCATCCAATTTCATTTCAAGTATAATCTGGAATTTGAAATCTGCACAGGACAAAATTCAGTAAGCTTATGAAATCAAGTATGTCAAGCATACAATTCATAATTCACAGGACACTTGCTCATTTGAAAATTCACAGGACAAAATTCACAGGACAATTTTTTGCACACACAAATTCAGTTTATAATCTTCCTACACAAATTTCCCACACAAAGTTTGGGAATATGGCATAGAGAATTCAGTTATTCAGTTATTTTTGAATATGAAAAAAAAACAATACTCAAGCTTTCATTTGCAAACTCATTTCTTAAAATATTCTTTCAATTGCAATTGCAAACTCATTTTGAATATAAAATTCAGTTTATATTGGGTGTATTGACTGAAATCAAATTCAATTTATTCACTCAAGCTTTCAGTTGCAAACTCATGTCAAGCATACAATTCATAATTCACAGGACACTTGCTAATATGAAAATTCACAGGACAAAATTCATAGGACAAAATTCAAAATCCACAATTCAATAAGCATACAATTCATAATCTTCACATGACACTTGCTCATTTGAAAATCTATATTCAAAATCAAGTTTGAAATCTTCATGTATAATCTTCATGTATAAGCTTATGAAATCAGGTATGTCAAGCATATTCAAAATTTGACCTTGCTCATTTGAAATCAAGTATATATTCAAAATTAAATCTATTCAATAAGCAAGTATTCAAAATTTCAGTATTTGCAATATTTATATGGTTTAATAAGCAAGTATGTAAAATGAGCAAGCATTCAAAATTTTCTCATGGATAACATGACTATCTCTCAACTCATGTTCAATGAGAATTTTTGCAATTTATCACATTTTTTCATATTTCAGTGTATACCCTGAAATTTATTGGGTATACACTGAATTTCAAGCAGAGCAAGTATTTCAGTGTATAAACATATTTTCAGTGAAAAAAACTGAATTTATTTTACATACTTCATATGAAAAAAATACTCATGACTATTGGGTATACTATACTATACACTGAAAATATGTATATACACTGAAAGTATGTTTTTTTCATATGTATATACACTGAAATAGTCATGTTATACACTGAAATAGTCATGTTATTCAAAATGAGAAAGTATGAGTATATTCAATGAGCAAGTATGTAAAATGAAATTGAGTGTTTTTTATTTTCAATTTCAGTGTATACCCAGTATAGTCAATTGCATATGAAAAAAACAATTTTTGCAAACTCTTTTGGGTCCTGTCATTGAGAAGTGATGAAGCTCACCCAGCGTTGAGGTGGAGAGGGAGGGGAGGTGGAGAGGAAGGGATGAATCTCTCAAGCTCTCAAGGTGGAGAGGACACTTGCTCTGCTTGATGTGCTTGCATAGAGAAGAAGAGGGAGCTCTTCGTGGTGTGCTGCTTGGCGTTTGTGAAGGAAGAAGAAGAGGGTGCTCTTCGTGGTGTGTTGATTGGCGTTTGTGAAGGAAGAAGAAGAGGAAGCTGGAGGTAGAAGAAGATGGAGTGGGAGAAATGAGATTAGCTGCGAGATCAAACTCATAATCAAAAGCCCAAAAATTTCTCACACAAATTTTGAGCTGATTTGATCAAAACTCATTTCCCGCCCAGCTGCGAGATCAAACTGATTTGATCAAAACGTATGAGTTTGAATTCAATTTTTTTTTAAAAAAAATGAGATTGAAGAGAAGGCAACGTGATGTGATTTGAGGGAAGTGATTTAAATTTTTTTTCAAAATTCAATATCTCCTCTCTCAATTTCTCATCATACCCTATCTACATACACATCAAATTACACATAACCCTCATCAAATTCAACATCACACCAAATTACACATAACTAAAAACAAAATCTCTTATCCATTATCTCTTATCCAATTTCTCTTAACTAAAATCTCTTATACATTATCCAACTATCAACAAACAAATATACACATAACCAATATCTCTTGTCCAATATTTCTTATCCAATAACCCATGATAACATCCCTATTATATATATATATATATATATATATATATATATATATATATATATATATATATATATATATATATATATATAGTTAGGCTTACAATATGGTGGATACATGGACCTTATCGGGACCTATTCATAACACAAAACACTTTTTTAACAATAACATTAAAAAGGATAACTTACTTGATAACCAAAGATAAGCAAACAAAAGCAATTTTCGGAACGCACCCGATAGGCTACAAAGATAAGGGCCTGTTCTTTTGCAAGAACTGTGGCCTGGAATCTGACTTTTAACACTATTCCGAGACTGTTCATACAGAATCCCCGTTCTCGGTTGCGTGGGGTGTTCTTTTGAGTATTGGAGTTTTTCGGAAGCTAATCCGACGTGGCGCTTGAATGCAGAATCCCCGTTCCAAACTTGTGATCTCCGCATTTTGTGCGGATTACGGAAGAATCCCACGCAAATGTGGGCCCTTTCTCTTCGGTTCACCAATCGCAGCAGAGTTTTCGCCCTTTTTTTTCGTGCGTTGCTGCGCTGCGCTGTGATGCAGGTTGACTGGGCCCCCTTGCTATAAAAACATTAGATTAGATATTTTGTAACCATTTAATTATTTTAATTAGTAATCAGATATTATATTAGTTAATTATTTTAGTTTTAAGTATTTGGGTTAGGTATACATAGCACACATTAAAATTGAGTGGACCCCACACCAACCTTCTTCATCCAACTTTCTTTATCCAAAAGAACACATTACACGGAATGAGACCCACCTCAACTTTCCAACTACACAATTCAACCTCACATTCCAACAAAAGAACACACTACACACAAATTTCTCTCTCATCAGATTTCTAACTTCTCAACTTTTCCAATTATACTTTCCTACAAAAGAACGGACCCCAAGAAGACGGTAGTTTTTACCGCGTCTTTTGAATCTTTTACCATTCAGTACCACACAAACATCGATCACAAAGGGGACTGACACAAACCGAGACACAAACCCCAAAAAGGGCCCCGCACCCATCAAACACCACCACAGTCCACTGCAACATCAGCCCTGTTGGGCCCCTCCTGCACCCCAACTACAGTGCTAAAAAGCAGTGCCCTTGCAAACACACAACCAAACAAAATTCAAAATTACACTCCTAATTTTCTGAAAAAAGATACAGACATCAATTGATCACGGGCATCCTGCTCAGCTGAACTTTCAGGCAGCGGTGCAGGCCTCACGGGCCACACCGACGCGGCCGTTGGGCACATCGAACACGATCCTGTGATTCTCCTGCTGCATGCTGGCAATCACGTTCAGCACCGAGTTCACGTTCCCCGGCGCTTCCGCCATCGCAAGGCACGTGATGTCCCCGCTGCTGCTGTGTATCACCGCGTTCTCCCTCGGCAGCGTCACGTTCATCCCGGCAAACTCGAAAGTGATCGTCGGCGGCGGCACCATCGGCCCTTTGTAACAAGTGTCAAACCCGCCTAGCGAGCTCACCGTCCTGTTCACCCTACGCCTGAACTCGTCCCGCACCGCGTTGTACGCCGGCGCGACGAGCCTGGTGAACATCGTGCCGGAGTCGAAGACGGTCCCGGCGCCGGTCGTCGGGTTGAACGCCAGCGCGTTGTTCGGGATGCTGACCCACCTGCGCCCGACCCGGATACGGAGCAAGTTGACATAATACAGAGAAGGCCTGCGGGGGTTAGACAGGAGAGGGGTGGTCTTGATGAGGGCCGGCTGGCCGGCGGGGCCGAGGCGGAGGGTGCCGGAGAAGTTGAGGGAGCGGAAGCTCGGGAGACAGTAAGAAAACACGGATGAATACGTGGCCTTTGTTTGGGAAAGGAACGATAGCGGGCCTCGGCCGAGACCGAGAAGGCCCTGAGGGGGGACGGAGGCGCCGGTGGCCTTGGCAATGTAGCCGAAAGTGTATCCTTTGATGATGTCGGAGGCCAGGGAAACGGAGTCCTGGGCGAGGGAGGCGGAGACGGAGGAGGTGCCGTAGGTGAAGTTGAAGGAACAAGAAGGAGAGCCGGCGGGGCAAGATGGGTTGGGGACCTGGCGGCACTGCGGGGATCCGCAGTGGACGGGCTTGTAGGTGGTGGAGCGGGTGGGGTCGAAGGAGGCGGCGGTGCGCGGGCAGCCGACGCAAGAGGAGGATGGGATCCAGGCGGCGTCGCTGCTGGTGTCGACGGCGACCAGCATAGGCTGAGGAGGAGTGCCGACGTTGGCTCGGACGACGTAGGTTGGGGTTTGAAGGAGTTTGGTGGCGGAGGCGAGGGGGACGAAGGAGCGTTTTGGTCTGACGGTGGCTAAGGAGGCCAGGTAGGCGAGCCTGGAGTCGTCGCGAGAGAGGAGATCGACGAGAAAGTCATCCAAGGGGGAGGGAGGAGGAGCTGAGGAGCACGGGCCGAACGCGTGGATGACGCGGAGAGTGTTGCCGGTGTCGGCCGGAACGTTGCAGGAGGCAAGGGTTTGGGGGACAATTAATGATGCGGCAGTGGCGAGGAGGAGCAGCAGCGGCAGTGGAACCGGTGAGCTAGCCATGGCTGCAGGAGAGGGACAAGTGAAGACTGGAGATTTTAGGTGAGTTATATAGAGTTTTTAAAGTTGATATTTCAGATCATATTACTCTATGAATTACCAAAATATTAAATAAACTTTCGTTTGTCTTGCCCTTTAATTCAAATCGACCCAAAGTATCTATTTACTGTATAGAAAGGCTAGATGCGAATAAATGCACGATGACGTCAAAAGAACAGTATATCTAAGAGTTGTGTTAGGTCCTATACTTTTCCTAGAACGTGGAAATTGGGAAAGTTGGAGGGTGTGTCATCGTGTAGTGTGTTCTTTTGGTGAAAAGTTGGATGGAATATGGAGTTGGAAAGTTGATTGTGGGATCCACTCTGTATAGTGTGTTCTGTTACTGTTTCAGAGTGTTTTCTCACTACAAAGCGTTGACCGTGGAGAACCCGGTCAACGTGGTCAAGGGGCCCGCTTTGGGTCCCTCGGGGGCTTCGAATCGGTGCAGAAGGGGCGAGGGGAAGCCTCGGCCCTGGTTGAGACGCTCGGCCTCGGGCAGACGAGCGCGTCCTCGGAAATAGGACGACGAGGGGAAGCCTCGGTCGTCCGGCTAAATGCGTGTTCGGCGAAGGGCGAGGGGAAGCCTCGGCCCGGGTCGAGACGCTCGGCCTCGGTGGTTTGCGCTTGGCTTCGGCGATCGGACGACGAGGGGAAGCCTCAATCGTCCGGCAGGTTGCGTGGTCGGCGAGGGGCGAGGGGGAGCCTCGGCCCATTGATCAGCTGCCCACCTGTGTAGACGAGAACGCTCGTCAGGGGGGCCGGACCTTGGTTCCGGCCAAATCCCCTCCGATGCCTAAGTTAGACAGAGATCTGAGAAAGGAGGCCCGGCGGAGACGGTCCGACTCGTAAGGAGATCGTAACGGCGTCTCTCGGCGCGAGCGGGGTAGGAAGGAGATGAATTGGGGGAACGAGGTCGTTGATGGAGTACCTTAGGTTTTGTTACCTCAGATGCGGTCCCTTTCTTCGTCGTCCTCCTAGCCCTTTTGTAGAGCTCCCGGCGTGATTGCCTCTGGCCCACGTCCCACGCCTGCCCTTGATCGTGCCCCATCAATCCGCCCCCTCGCCGCCGCTCTCTTCGCCCTTCCAGCACCTCCCCATTACCGCCATTTAGTGGTCGCGCATTCGGGGGAACGGTTTTCGCAGGAGTGGGCGAGTGACTTAGCGGGTTATCGGGGCCGGGTCGGATCGACATTCGAGAAGATCCCTCACAAGACCTTTGCTGAATGGGCTTGAGGATGCAGATGGGCTCTCGACCAGTAGTTGGGCTCCTAGGCTCGTGTCTTTTGGGGTCTCGGTCAAATAGGCGTAACAATTGCCCCCATCGGTCGAGTTGATTAGCTTCGGCCTGTTCGGCTCGGCCGATGTGACTCCTGCCGATTTTGACAAGCTCGCCAGTCGATGCCGACTCATTTATTAGTCGTCATCATGAGTGGGCCCGTTCGATATTTTTAAGGCGCGGGCTCCGAAGCGCCATTGGTCCTCTGATGCCGCCACGTGTGGCTGCAAATTTATCCCCATCGTTCGCGGGGCCGTCTTCAATCGAGAAGCTGAGGGGTTCGGGCGCCGCCATCGGTGGGATCGATCGGCCTCGGCTAGCTTGGTATAACGCTACGCCTCCTGGGGTTCCGAGTGGCGCTTCAGCCGAGGCGTGGTCATAAATGTAGGTCATGATGAGGCGGATCGATTGAACTTCCCCTGGCGCCGATTTCGAAACGCCGCCAGTTCTTCGAAGCCTGCCGCGCGTTCTTGTCAGCCGCTTCGAATTCGCCCCTGCGCCCGGTATATAAGATCCTCAGCCGCGTTGATCTCCCCTCCTCCCTTGCTCCTCCCGGTATTCAAAGCTTTCCGCAACTCGGAGTTTCCCGTCGCCTTCGCTTTCTTGCCTTCTCCGAACTAGTCGAAAAAGGTAATTCCTCTCTCGCTTTCATCTCATGGCTGCTCTTAGGATAGGCGGTTCTGGTCAAAGGGCGAGGGATCCTCCGGAGTCCAGGCGGGGCGAGCCCCGGCTAGGGGAATCTGGTTCCCCCGCCGGGAGTCGTTCTCTTCAAGATAAGGGGAAGGGGAAACTTTTTCCAGACTACGCCCGTGATGACGTGGCGTCGGCTGCCGTGCGGCTTAATGTGCCCCCGGTTGTCCTCCGTACGCCGTCGATGACTCCTCCTTCGGTGGCCGCGGAGATCCGGGAAAGATATCTCTGCTTCCCATACGAGGTTCGAGTTCCATTTGTCGACGAGCGGATTTGCCTTCCGAGGAGTAATGAGGTCGGCGCCTACGTCGAGATGTTCCGCCTGGGTCTTCGCTTCCCGCTCCATCCCTTCTTCATCCAGGTCATGGAACATCTCACGGTGTCCCTGTGTCAGTTCACCCCGTGTTCGATCGCGGTACTGACGGGCTTCGTAACGCTCTGCTGTACCCGTGGTCTGGAGCCGTCTCTCCCCCTTCTCTTCCACTTTTACCAGGTCCAGACGGTCGGTCCGGGGTCATGGCTGCTACTCCGAGCCCGTTCGAGGAGGGAATGCCTGATCGGGTTGCCCCGCTGGTCAGGGGATTGGAACTCGGATTATGTCTTCGTGGTCTTCTTGGGTGAGGCCCAGATTTTGACAAGTTGGGGAGCGTCTGTCCGACCTCGCCCGCCACTAGCCCTTTCGGATGTTGATCAGGAAGAGCCGCCGCGACGCTGTCGGCTCTTCCTTTGGAATCGAAGTCCATCTGGCCTTTGTTGGATGACCTACTCCTGAAGGCCATCTTGTGGTCCCCGGGTAGGTCGCTTTTTCCTCCTCGGACTGCCCTGTGACTCATCCTGATTTCGGTTTCCTTTGCAGGGATGGCAGGCCGCGAGTTCGTCCGTGACGTCGATGAGCTGATCCGTCGTGGAGCTGCTCGGAGCCGAGGCAGTACCTCCGGAAGGGCGCCTCGACGGACCGTTGAGGAGGAGGTGCGCCGAGCAGAGCCCTCCGTGGGCAAGGTAGTTGAGGAGGATGTGCGCCGAGCCGAGCCCTCTGTGGGTAAGGTAGTGGCCGTGCCTCCTACCTCTTCTTCTGGCGATCCCCTCCCCGGGGGCGTAGTAAAGGCCGGGCCATATGGCTTCCCTCGATGTTGCCCCCGGGAGTTCGGTGTTCGCCGACCGAGCCCTAGCCCAGCAGGTGGCCGAGAGCTCCGTCTTCCCTCGGGACCGCAGCACCCTCGAGAAGATTCCCGCCGACAAGGTGTCGGATTCTTTGGTTTGGGCCCTTCAACAGGTTCGGCCCTCTCGCAGTCCTTTCTTTCCCTTCACTCCCTTTTTAGCTCATGTTCCGTTTTTCAGGGGTTGACGCTCGCCGTGGAGCTACAGCGGTGAGCCATCTTCCTGAGGAAGCTGGAGGAGTCCACCATGAAGGCTCAGGAGCGGGCCGGGGCGGCCGAGGTGGCCATGATGGAGGCCCAGATGGAGTCTCGGCGTCTCAACCTCCGTGTGGCCGCGTTGGAGGGACAAGTGGGTGACCTCCAAGGAAAGCTGGAGGATGCTCATCAGTCGGCTGAGGAGGCGGCGGAGTCGTTCCGCCCGGAGAGGGAGGAGCTTCAGAGGGAACTGTCGGATCGGCGCCAAGTGACGCGGCTTGCAGAGGAGGTGGAGAAGGGCGTCGTCGAGACCCTGGGGGTGAGGATCCTCGAGGTCCTCAGGGTGGCCTTTGGTAAGTACGAAGACCTCATCGCCCCTCGGATCGTCGAAGTCGTCCAGTCTTCCTTCCGGGAATGTGCGGAGCGTGTCCGGCAGGCCCCTCCGTCGGTCGATCCCCCTCGCTCCGAGCAGGGCGAAGTGCCCGAGGATGTGTCCTCCCGAGCTCGGGCTCCCTAAGCAGTCCCTCCCGGCCTTATCCTCAAATTTTTTAGCATCCGCTTCGCTTTGGGCCAGTCTACTTGAAATGGATCCCTGGCCCCCGCTGTCTCCTTCGGCTTCGTCGATGGCTCCGTGGCCAATAATTGCTGGTTGCATGGCTGCTAGCTTGGGCTACCTACTTTGGGTCTTTTGTCAACCAATTTTGCTCTGTCGGTGTCGATCTGGCTTCTGTAGGGTGTTTTCTTCGCCTCGATCCCCTGTAAATAAGACACATTTTTGTACTCTGGTTAACTATTATAAAAGAAATTGACTTACTCGGACTTCTCGTGTACTTTGCGTTGTCGCCCTGTTCTTGGCCTAGGACTGGTCGACGTTGGCGTTGGCTGGGGGGGATTCTCTCCAGACTTATGGGTGTGAGAGTCGGTCGGCGAAGGCAAAAGCTCCTCGGCTTAGGACCGGTCGGCGTCCGTGTCTCGGGGGAGTTGCCCCCAGACTTATGAGCACTAGAGTCGGTCGGCGAGGGTAAAGCTCCTCGGCTTAGGACCGGTCGACGTCCGTGCTCGCTGGGGGAACTGTCCCAGGCTTATGGGCGCGGAAGTCGATCTGCGAGGGCCAAGCTCCTCGGCTTAGAACCAGTCGGCGTTCGCGCTGGCTGGGGGGATCGCCCCCAGACTTATGAGCGCAGGAGTCGGTCGGCGAGGGCAAAGCTCCTCGGCTTAGGACCGGTCGGCATCCGTGCCTGCTGGGGGAATTGCCCCCAGTCTTATGAGCGCAGGAGTCAATCGGCGAGGACAAAGCTCCCCTTCCTCCTCCAGTGAGGCGGCGGTCCCCAGTCTCTTGCGCTATTGGTGACATGTCAATTCCGTCGGGGATTTAAGAAAAGACCAAAAAAGGGAATGCATTTGTACTCTCAAGAGTCCTGTCGGAGCGGTACATTTGGAGGAAAGGAAAAGGAAATGAAACTAGACAGAGGGACGTAAACCTAGATAGCTCCCTCTTACTAGGCTGCAACCGGGGGGAGAGACATCGCCCGCTCACTCTATGATACGGAGGGGACCTTGGACGGTGTTGATCTTCTTCCCCTTGTCTGGCTGCGTGGAGGTCCCTTCTCCGTGGGCCGGCTCGTCGGCCTGGTTCCTGGCGTGCCCCCGGCTCATCAGCTTCTTAATGTCCTTCTTCAAATGCCAGCAGTCTTCGGTGTCATGACCATCGTCCTTATGGTACTTGCAGTACTTCTCCCTGTTCTTCCCACCTCTTCTAGCCTTCGGTGGGGGGCGATCAGCTCGCTCTTCCTTCTGTACTTGGGCGAGGACGGCGTCTGGGGTGGTATCCCTCGCACTTTCTCCCCGCTGCCTGTTCCTCGGCCTCTTCTCGGTCCGGTATCCTTCGGGGCTGACTCGTCCGCCGTCGCCGCGCTTGGTCCCTCGAGTGGCTTTTCCTGCATCCTCGGCCAAGGCCTCCTCGGTCAGCATGAAGCGTTCGGCCCTCGCCATGATCCCAGGGAGGTCTTTTGGGGGATCGTTGTGTAGGGACTTCTTGAGGCCTCAGTGGCGAAGCCCTTTCTTAAGGGCCGTCTGGACCACCAGGTCGGGAGGGTTGTTCACGTTCAGCCTTTCCGCATTGAAGCGGCGCATGAACTGTCGGAGCGGCTCGGCCGGGCCTTGCACCACGTTGAACAGATGTTCAGCACCAGGTTTGATCAGCCTCCCCGCCATGAACTGTTTGCAGAACAACTGGGTGAGTTGCTCGAAGCTGTCGATGGAGCGGCCGGGTAGGCTGTGGTACCAGGTCCTTGCCGCTCCCCTGAGAGTAGAATAGAAGCCCCGGCAAAGCAGGTCATCGTCAGCTCCCTGGAAGGCCATGTCCCCCTCGTAGTCCATCACGTGGTGTCCCGGGTCCCCTATTCCGTCGTACTTCCCCAACACTGGGATCCTGAATCGAGAGGGGACCCGTGCGTCGGTTATTCTCCG
>JAULAV010006693.1:0-25008 GCA_030789695.1 Scilla litardierei | reverse complement strand
GAGGAGGAGAGGGTGGTGGCGGAGTTGGGGGCTGGTGGTGGTTGCCGGCGGCGAGGAGGAAGAGAAAGAAGCCGGCGGCTAATGGGTTCATCTTGCTTGCGTTTCATGTAGGGTTTGGGGAGAGTTGGTTTTAAAAGAGAGAGTTGCTAAAGAGGTTTTAAAAAGGGGTATAAGTTGAGGGATGACTAGGAGAGAGGGTGAGTGAAGAGGTGTGCAAAGTGGGGAAAGGTTGGGTGAGGGTAGTGACAGAAATATTTCCCATGATACATATGAGATTTGATTAGGAATTGATTAGATTTGAATTTCAAATGATTAGTGGCTAATCAACGTTTGAAATTGATTAGGGGATATCTTCCACTACGGGCATCGGAAAAATAATCCGAAAATACCGGGACGATCGTGGAGACGAGAAGTACGGGGCTACAGTGTCCGATCATGCATAACTCCTACCAAGAATTTACGTAAAATTGGAAACGGCGTTTTGAGTCAAATGACTAAAACGCCCCTATCTTTCAAAATCGTTTTGCGAGAAAACGAGCCGTGAAAAGACGTTCTCAAAAATTACTATAAAATTCTACACTCCCAAACGATCACAACGGCATATCGCATCGCTCATGCCGGAGCTCAGAAAAATCAAATAAAATACGTGCACGAAAAAGTACGTGTACGTAGAAAATACGAACGGTCGGAAAGCGGCCGTTACACATGTGTAAGTGTGTGAGCAAGAATGAGTGTAAAAACAGCGGATGCACACTACACAAGCAAACGAGCAAGCACAATTAATAGGGCAAATATATAAATTTGAGCTTCGGAACGAGTGTACCCAAACGGAATGGCGGAGCTTGCTCGTAGATGCCCCACACTGTTCAACGAGAGTGGCGTGGAGCCGCGGCGAACTCCTTCGGCAATAATTTTCGAAATGGGGGTGGTTTGGGGAAAATTAGGTCAAAAATTTGGAATGGGAGGGGAGAGAGGGTTGAGATGATGGAGGGATTGATGGAGGTGGTGGGGAGAAGGAGTAATGGAGGAGTAGAGGCCGTGGGGGAGGAAGATCGGTTGTTGGGAGAGAGGGGAAGGCGAAACGACGGCGAGATTTGCGATCGGGCGAGGGTGAAAACGAGCAGGTGTCGGGGGGGGGGGGGGGGGGGGGGGGGGGGGGGGGGGGGGGGGGGTTTATATAAAGTTTTAAGTCGAACCGATCGGGTGACTTGTCACCCGATCGGTTGACGGTTAGGTCGAAAATCTTGCCGAAGAAATGCTACAGGCGAACCGGTCGGTTGACTTTTCAACCGACCGGTTGGCCGCTCCACTCATTTTCCCGAGAGCTTAGGGCTGCTCACCCGGTCGCGTCAACCGATCGCGCTCGAACTCAACCGATCGGTTGATATTCCCCAAAATTTCCCGAGAGTTCTTCCCAGCTCACCCGGTCTGCCACCCGGTCTCTTCATTACTCAACCGATCGGGTCATATGGGGACAGATCTCGGCATGTATCTGATACATCCCAACCGATCGGGTGAGTTGTCAACCGATCGGTTGGGGCTTGTTTCCTGCAAAAACCAATAGATTTGTTTAAGTCCCCGAACGGATGCTCTCGCGGCTGATTTTATTTATAAAAATAGATAAAATAAAGTAAAAAATAACGCTAAAAATTGGAGAAAAAAGTTTAGAACATGGGTTGCCTCCCATGAAGCACACTTGTTTAACGTCGTTGGCTCGACGCCCGCAAGAGATGCTCATGGTGGTTGGTACGGGTGATGCCCAAAGTTCGGCATCTCTTCTTCATTGGAGCTGAAGGAACTTGGAGTAGTCAGCGGCTGGAAAAATACTTGCTCGACTACCCTCCCCTTGTTCTTGGGATCCGGTGGCTTTTCCTTGGTGTTGGCGCTTCCCGCCATCTTCTTCAGGATCCGGACCTCGTCTTTAGTGAGGTCCATGGGCTCTTTCCCCGTTCTCCTCGCAGGAGGAGTCTTGGGGAACCCGGGAGGGGTCGTTCTTGCTGCACTCGGTTTTCCAGCAGCTTCTTTGTCTTCGGGGCCGTCTCCATCTTCTGAATCCCCCAAGTCATCGGGGGGGTTTCTCAGGAGAATCTCCTAGGAGCTCTCCTCTACAGCTTTTTCTTCTTCTATCTCAAGCAAATTGCATCCAGGGTCATCAAGGGGATCGGGGTGCTTCATGGATAATCCCAGATCAAACTCGACTTTTTCTCCGCCGACGTTCAAAGAGAGTTTTCCGTTCTTCACATCTATTAGAACGCCAGCAGTGGCCATGAAAGTCTGTCCCAGGATAATGGGGGTGTGTGCGTCTTCGGGCATGTCCATGACTACAAAGTCCACAGGCACATGCACCCCTCTCACATTCACGGGGAGGTCATCCACAACTCCCATCGGATATTTGACCGATCGGTCAGCTAGTTGTAGGGTCATACCGGTGGGCTCCAAATCGCCCATCCCTATCCTTCTGTACATTGACAAGGGCATCAAACTAACACTCGCTCCGAGATCGACGAGTGCGCGATGAATCTTCACTGCCCCGATCGTGCAAGGAATAGAGAAGCTCCACGGGTCTTTAAGTTTCGGCGGATTTGCCCTCTGGATAAGAGCGCTACACTCCGCCGTCAACACTACTTTCTCTTTTCTAGACCCTCTAGTCACCAAATCTTTCAAGAATTTTGCATAGGAGGGGATTGTTTCGATTGCTGCTTCTAGGAAGGGGATCTGCAAACTCAGGTCCTTGACCATGGCGAAGAACTTGCCATATTTCTCATCAATTTTTGCCTGAGCCAACCGTTGTGGAAATGGCACAACGGGTTTATACACTTTAGGGCTCTCTTCCCCCCTCTTCTCCTTCTCTTCTTCAGAGACTCCCTCCGGAGTCATAGGATTTGATGACGAAGCACCGGTGTCGTTTGATTTTTCGATCAGTTTCTCAACGACCAATGGTGCTTCCGGGTTGCTAGGGGGCACTCTAGTAGGAATTTGCGTCCCGCTTCTCAGAACGATAGCGGACACATTTGCGTGCTCGTGCACGAGTGCCGATGTTTGGGTTGCTCCCCTCGGGTTCACCTCCGGTTGTGGCGGTAATTGGTTTTGTGACCTTGCAAGGTTCGCCACTTGTAACCCCAGCTGGGTTACTTGGTCCGTGAGGGTCCGCTGACCCATTTTGGTTGATCCTCTCCTGGTTGGTAATATATTGAGTCAAGAGAGACTCAACCGGAGAGACGGCCCTCTGTTGGCCATACTGCTGCTGCTGCTGGAACGACTGCTGATTCCTGGGGGCGTAAGATTGTTGCTGAAATGGTTGCTGCTGTGGCCTAGCCGGCTGATAAGTTTGTTGCTGCGGCTGCTGAGGCGGTGAGGGCTGAAATGGTGGCCGGTAACTGAAGTTCGGGTGGTTCCGGTTGTTTGGAGAGTAGGCCGGGTTGGAGTTTGTCCTTGGCGGATACGGCGCATTTCCCGTAGGGTTGTAAAATAGTGCGCTCGCCTGATCCAACGGTGGCGAGATGTCACCACCGTCGAATTCCCCAAAGAATTCGGACTCTACCGTAGAAATTTGCTGTGTACCGGCCCCACCGGCTCCTACCATTAGTGCGGAGATCTGGGTCGAAAGCAAGTCAAACTTGCTTGAAAGTTTGTCGACGTCCTCGACTCTGTGTATACCCCCGGATCTTGGTGTGGCTCTCTCGTCACACCACCGCTCATTGTTGGATGCCATATTTTCCAGAATATGCCCGTCATCCTCCTCACTTCTAGACATGAAGGAACCCCCAGCCGCGGCGTCCATAGAAGATTTCAGGTCATCCCTCAACCCATTGTAGAACAGATTAATAATCTGCCACTTCGGAAGCTCATGGTGAGGGCATCTTCTTTGCATCTCTTTATATCTCGTCCAAGCTTCATGCAAGGACTCGTGGCTGGCCTGGGAGAAGGAGGAGATCTCACTCCTCAACTTCATGGTCTTCCCCGGAGGAAAGAACTTTGTCAAAAAAGCGTTGGAGAGCTTCTCCCAGGTGTTGAAAGTGTTGGGGTCCTTCCCCCTTAGCCATTGCTTGGCTTTATCTCGCAAAGAGAAGGGGAACAGCTTCAGACGGATAGCCTCTGTCGTGACACCATTAATCCGGAAGGTGTCACATTTCTCCAAGAAGGAGTCTAGGTGCTCGATCGGGCTCTCCATGGGTGCACCCGCAAACTGATCCTGCTGGATCCATGTCACTAGAGACGGCTTCAGCTCAAAGATTTGAGCCGCAATAGCTGGAGGACGGATGTCGGAAGTGGACTCGATAGATGGCATCGAGTACTCCAGCAGAGACTTTTGAGGTGGGGTGTTCTCCTCCATGGATTCGGGATCTTCGCTTCTTCGCTTCTCGGCGGCCAAACGCCTAAGGGTGGCGTTAATCTCTGGATCGAGGGGAATCAAGTCGTCAAGACTCCTTGAACTCCTGCGCATGAAAAACAACAAGCACCTGTGAAGCGACAAGTGGGAAAGAAACAGATAAAATAAGAAATAAAAATAAGGAAGAACAAAAAGAAAAAGAAAAAGGAGAATGCGAAAATTATCGCGAGGTAGGGATGTGAGCTAGACACGAGGGTTCAAGAGATCCTAAAATAGCAAGCACGTTGCCTCCCCGGCAACGGCGCCATAAACTTGACCGGCGCCCCGCTTGCGTCGCGGCGGCGCGGTGTCGTTTACCGCAAGTTTCACGGTTAGTGTAGGGTGCGGGAATATCGAACTCAGGGAGGCGAGGTTGTGCTTGGGTCAGGTAGGACCTAAATCACCCCGAGGGGCAAGCTAGCCCGAATCGGTAGATGGCTATCACGAAAGAAAATAAAAGGGTGTGAACGAAAAGAAAGTAAACCCGGGACTTTGGTTTCCAACCCGACGAGAGACTCTCGCCGATACGGCCTACGGGTATGGATAGCGATCGGGATTAGGGTCTAATGGTGAGACGTTGCCTCTGAAAGTGGTACCGGCGTCCCATGGGCCCGATATTCCGGTCGGTGCCCAGGATAATACACCGGACTTCCAGGATTCGATCAGTGGGCACTCCCGTGTCCATTAACACTGATCGATCCCGGGAGCACTAAGCCCGCAATGATATCTCCCAACGTCTCATCCTGCCGCTCCCGCGTGCTAGGATTCGGCGTCTACGCTAAGGGCGTGAGCTATGGCTAGGGAGTCAACCGCCAAGTTTATTCCCCCTTGGCCCGACGGTCAAAGGCGGTCTTTTTCCCGCCAATGACAATGAAACA
This sequence comes from Scilla litardierei, assembly GCA_030789695.1. Taxonomy (NCBI): domain Eukaryota; kingdom Viridiplantae; phylum Streptophyta; class Magnoliopsida; order Asparagales; family Asparagaceae; genus Scilla; species Scilla litardierei. Next base: position 19,761 of record JAULAV010006693.1, on the reverse strand, counting down.
CCCCGCGTAACCGTTAGATTCCTACTCCCTGTCGATTTCCTAACCCTATGGACGCATCGGGAAGAGCCCCCGAAGGGGGTTCCACCAAAATCCCAGATTTGGGAACTACTCACAAAAATTCATGAAAAAGCAATCTAAATGAAATTTAACCGCTGAAATCATAATCGGACAATTGCAATGCGGAAGTAATAGAGTAATAAAGACAATACTAAAATTTTAGAAAGATCTGAAAACTTACTAAAGAGTAACAATTACAGCCGTCACAAGGAAATAAAACAGTAGAAAAACAGCAAAACTCGCGTTTCTGGAACCCTAGGGGTTCTATATATAGAACTTCGCATCAACCGATCGGTTGACAAGTCAACCGATCGGTTGATCCGTTACAAATAAATAACAGAAAACAGCGAGTTTTCACCCGATCTCATGAACCGGTCGGGTGAGTTCTTGAGCGACCGGTTGGATCTTGTAGCAGTCGGGTGAACCGATCGGTTCGACGCCCGTGTCTTCAGCTCTTCTTCTTCAGCTACAGATGAACCGATCGGGTGAGAGTCACCCGATCGGTTGGAATTCTGCTCGAAAAAACAGAGAACAGCCGCCCGCAGAACCGGTCTGTGAACCGGTCGGGTGACTTCTTTGTGAGCTGCGGCAGAGACCGGGTGGTGCACGCGTGCATCACCCGATCGGTTGAAGATGACCAACCGATCGGGTGAGGGGCTGAAAGATGAATTCTTCGACGTTTGACCCCCTGGATCACGCGTGACTTCTCCCGTTGCTCCGAGGACTTGGGATATCATCTTTAAACGTCCCCTACGTGGTCGAACCCCTGCGATCATGGATAAACAAAGAAAAGTGAAAGAAAACGGGAAAATATACGAAAACGAATAAGAGACGGCGGAAAAACACGGAGAAACACAAAAGGAAACGTGCGTGAATATATGAAATATAAACGCACGTCACTCCCCCGATGGGTATTTAGCTATTGGAGAGGAGCGGAAGAAGAAAGAACGTCGTAGGAGCGATGAGGAGGCAAAACCAAGCTGTTTGGGCATTTTTGGTGTCTCACTCGGCCGAGTGAAGGAGTCACTCGGCCGACCAGCGAGACACCGATCGGCCGACCAGATCGGACACGCTTCATGTGTGCACTCGGCCGAGCATCGGAAGCCACATCGGCCGAGTGACGAGACCCCGTCCGCCCGAGTGGCACTCAGACGACGCCCATCAAAAAGAGCCAACTTACTGTTTTTCGTCTGCCTGAGCTTCAGAAGACCCACTCGGCCGAGTGGAAAATGCCGGCCGCCCGAGTATATAGAAGCCATCGGCCGAGTGACGACAACTCACTCGGCCGAGCGACCCCCGAAGTGAAGACCCTCGAAGACCCAGACTTACTGGAAATTCTCAGGGTTTCTTACTCGGCCGAGCGACTGTTGTCACTCGGTCGAGTGAGCCGCGCTGCCTGTAGCGTAAATTGCGATTTTCAGGCTGCGCAGGGGCATTTTGGTCATAGTTTTTTGGACGATTTTGGGGGGTATTTAACCCCAGTTTTTGACCTAGGTTAGAGAGCTTTTCCTTGACTTTTTGCAGTTTTTTTAGATTAAACTTTTTAGCTTTTGATTCTTGTGATTGGAGAGGAGAGAAAAGTTTATTTTTGTTGGATTCTTGGAGAACTCTATTGGTTTGTCTCCCTCTCCATTAAAAATCTCATTTTTATTGCTTATTTGAATATTGTGATGAATTCTCTTGTTATTTCAATTGATTATTTTTGTATTTGTGATATGAATTATGAGTAGTCATAACGTCTTGGGGCGTGGGGATGAACCCTACGAGCCCAATTTCCGATTTGTGATGATTTGGTAGAACTATTGCTAGAATTGCTATTAGGGTTAGTTTGGGATCGATATATTACGGATAGCTAGGTGTTCATATCGATTGGGATTTGCAAGAGATTGGATCCCAATTCGATAGGAAACCCTAGAAATCCGAATTGGTTTGAAATTGAGTTTCCGACGTATCAGTTTCCAAGAGATTGGACCGATACTAGGGTTCTCGGTTGCAATTCCATGCCGATACCCGTTTGCAAGAAATTGGACGGGTAGGAACTATCCCAACCTAGGTCGCGGCCCGAGTTTGCACGAGAGTGGGCTCGGGACGCGATTGAACGATGATGTTGATCCTAATGCTAGCTTGCCTAGGCTAGGGTTTGCAAGAGATTGGACCCAAACCTAGGTTAGCTATAGACCGGCAACAGCGCGAGAGCGTGAGCTAGGTTTTACATTCAGTTGCAACTAGTTCATCCGAAATTCTACCCTAGCAATTGTGATACCAAAGAATCACATTGACGAGATACGGTGAGTAGCGGGGATTCCCCATTCCCTAGGCGTCTTTATTTGATTTTATATCTCTATACTTTGTCTGACGATTGTGACAGGATCGACAAAAGGCAAATTCTCCTTTTTCTGTTCCTATAGCCAGGTTGTTCGGAGAAGACACCGTCATTCGTCCTCCCTGTGTTCGATACCCGCTCGCCGCTACACCGTGCGCTTGCGGTAAAACTACACGGTCGCTCTTTTTGGGTTACATTCCGAAGCGATCAAGTTTTCACAATAATTAGCAAAAAGTGTGAACATGCGATTTTGACGAAAACGAACAGAAAGTTGATTTTTTTCTTGTTATTGTTCTAAACTAAAGTATAGCAAATCATATGCCGTTGGATTACATTATTGGTCACGGATCTCATGGTGGTAATATCGTACGTCATTTCACGTGTAGATTCTAAGTTATGCAACTTTACATACAAGAGACTAATTGAACATCCAACTTCGAAAATTCAATATAAATCGTATACTTGCCTGATTTCGGTGATTTTTGGTGCCGTTGGGTTCGTCTCGACGGGTATTACGTAACAGTACTTCCGGTTCTCTGTTTTGGTTAAAGAATTCACAGAATTGGATATATCGCGAGATAATCAAAATATAGGGTTAATCCCCGAATTGGGTTCGTCTTATTTTATTGGGCTCTCTGACTAGGGTGACGTCTGTATTGTGTTATACTAACAGGGTACATCTTATTTTATTCAATTTTATTATTATTTAATAGTTATTTAACATGCTGAAATTAATCTAATTAGCTGATATTAGACCTATCACTAACAACCTGTTAATTAACCTAATACCAACTAATGATAGGGTTTATTATCATGTTAACATTATATTTAAAACCCCCCACCTACTATCACCTACTCTAATATTAATATAATTTATCATTTTAACATTTTAACTTACCCTCTCTCTCATTTTTTAATCCCCTTCATTATAACAAGGCTGCCACTTCCTTTATTTAATTAGTCAACACCCCTTTATTACCCTCTCTGTCACTCTTCCCCCTTCTGTCTCTTTCACTTCTGTCTTCTTTATTTCTTTAGTTTTTTTTTGTTTTGAAACATACATCAACAATCAACAAGGCTTGTGCGAAAAAACAAGAGGAATGGGATCTTCACCTACGCAAGGAGGGAGGGGGATCACACACGGTGGCCGACGGGTGGGGGTCACGCACGGGGATGGTGGCGCTCCGACGGTCAGGCGCTGCTCCGGCCAGGCCATCCTCCGGTGGCGGCGGTCACCAGCGTACGGGCGGCGGTTCACGGCGTTAGGGCGGCGGCGCGCGCGCTTCTCCAGCCTACGGCGGGCGACACAACATCTCCCCTGGCGGCGCGTGGGTGGTGCTCCGGCGACGGTCCACGGCGTAGGGTGGTGCGCGCAATGAGAGGGCTGATCGGGATAGAGGAGGAAGATCAGTTGAGGGTTTGTTGATTGCAAGAATCTGAAATTATTTGAGAGTTTTCAGATTTGAGTTTCTTTGTTTTCCCTATTCCAATTTCAGTTTGAACTTCTTGGGGATTGATTTTGAGAAGCAAATTTTGGGGATTGATTTTGGTTTGAGAATTTAGGTTTGATGAAATTGTTTGGGAATGGTGAACTGATTTGGTGGTGATGAACAGATTGATGGGTTTGATTTTGGAATGGTGACGAATTTTGGGGAAGAATCTGATAGGTTTGCAGAGGAGGGAAGGAGATGTTGCTACCTTACAAAGATTAGCAGGGGGAACCGTCGTCTGTTCTTAAGAAGTTTAACAGGGGACATCCCTTTCCATTTTGTCAAGGAAATTGATTAGATTAGGTTGTTGATTTGGATGGATTTTAATGTAACGTTTGACTAATTTGTGGGGAGACGTGTTTGCTTTGATTTAATCAGCCGAGGGAATGTATCTGCCCCATCAAGTATGAGCCGTGTCTGAATGTTAAGCAGACATTGAATTCCTTTAGTCAAATAGGTTAGGCAAGATTAGGATAGGTATTAATGAAATCTTTTGACAAATGATAAAATGTGTTTGTTGTCTTTCATGGTAAGTGGTTAAAGTAATAACGTAATTAAGTAAATTTAAAACTTAATTTGTAAAATAATTAAAGTATTAATAAAAGTTAAAAGTGATTTGCAAGTCGTAATTAGCAAGATAATTTAGTTAAAGTAATCAGGAAGTTGTAATTAGCAAGATAATTAAGTTAAAGTGATCTGTTAAACTTGACAGTCAATTAATGGTGACACGGTAAAAACGAAATCGGAGACGCGCTCGCGTCGACACGTAGCAGAGAACGTACAGACTAAAATATTATCCGGACGACAGAAGTATCATTTTGATACGCACGATTCTACACACGTCTAAAAATACAGGCCATTACAAATGCCAATGATAGAATTGCTAAGGGGAGATTCACTAATGAATATAAGTATAGAAATAATGCTCAAGATATGTGGAGAAAGAAATAAATGTAATACTCGGTTCACTCTATAGGACGTGCACGACAACTTTCAGCAGAGTAATGTAATCTACTCAGTTTAATCTCAGAAAGTAAACTAGTCCAGTTATATCAACCTAACATGCATTCATTCAACCTGAAAGTGAGGCGTACAATTTTCATGCAATAAGAAGTGATATAAGAAAGGAAAGCAGTACTCCAGATATAAGCAATCAATGCGTGAAGCTTGGTGTGTTTTCTACGAAGAGTATACATATAAATTATCAGATTCAGCTAATAAAAGAATTTCACCCATATTCGTACATGAAAGTGCGGGTTTTATCTCAAATGCATATCAAGACATAGCATATGATATCTGAAATGAAAACTATGGCATGACAAAGTAATATGCATATAGAGATAAGCTAGCACCACGTCATCATCATCACAGAAAATTCATCTCTAGCAAAGAGATGAAAGAAATAAGGATAAAAAGGAAATAAAACTACTGTGCATATGCAGCACACAAAGAAAGTAAGAAAAACGTGATGCATGGTAAAAGCGAAAAAAGTGAGTGAAAAGGTGTAAAAACAAAGAAAAGGTGGGAAGATAAAAATAAAAGGTGACAAAAAATAAAAAAATGTGAGAACTCACTCCCCCAAGCTAAAGTGCACAGTGTCCTCAATGTGCAAAGTGTGGCACACCGAGAGACAAAAAGTGGGTGGGGTGGGTGAGGATGCATGCATGATGTAGAAAAAAGAAAGAAAATGGTATGAGAATGCAGGTGATGCATGCAGAGATCAAAATAATGCATATATGAGTGTCCCCAAAAATTACTCCCTCTCTCCCAAAAAGATATATACGGATAGACCAAAATGTCAACAAAACAGTGTGTGGAAGAGGAGTGCAAAAGCAGCAGGCTCACAAAAAGTATCCAGCGTATCGACAACAAAAATGTGGAATGCATCCAGTGTGTGCCTAAGGGGGTGGGGATGCACTAGCACCGTCCTGTGGCGAAGGAGGTGGTGGGGGTGGTGGCTGCTAGTTGGGTGTAGGTGGTAGGGGCAGACGTGCAAGAATCTGATTCAGGCAAGCCTGAATACTAGGAAGTATGGCGACGCGGGTCTGGACTGCACTGATGATGGCGGAGAGAGCCCTAAAGTCTCCTCTAAGTCCACTGACTGCCCCCTCAAGAGCATGAATGCTCTGAACCAGAGTGTCGGGGGGGGGGGGGGAGGTGGAGCAGAGGGTAGAACAGGTCGGACAAGTAAAGTACGAGGTTGTCTCACACGGCCGCCGTAGAGAATGGGTGCAGCTATGGGGTGGTGCTCGGGTGCTGTGCTCGCTAAGTGTCGCTCGGTCTCTGTGTGAGGCTGAGACGTAGGTAAGGAAGACGAGGAAGGAGCAACAGCAGAAACTGAGGTGGAAACAGGCGATGAGGCGTGCAGAGAGGTCAGTGACACAGAAGTGGGGACAGACGTCACGACGCTTTCAGAGAAAACAGCAGCAGTGGACAGACGGGTCAACAGCTGGGGTGGCTTTGAACAAAAGTGAGGACATGGCCGCCATTACGATGGTAAAGGAGGTCTCGCCGCTCTCTAAAATGGTAGTGGGACACTCAGGGCTAGCAGCGGAAATGGCATCGACAGAAATGGGCACAGAGGTGGTGGTAGTGGTGGACGAGGACTCAGCAAAAGTGCTCCCGACACTGACAGAAGTGTGGACAGAAGTGTCGGGAGGTGCAGACGGGTCATGTGCAGGCTGAGGGATCACAGGGTCCTGGGGTGGAATGAGGGGCTCCTGCTGAGCACCCTCGGGCTCTAGTACGTAAGGGGCAGGGATGAGGAGATCCATCGCTGGAATCCAATCTCCACCCACGGGTCCTATATGAGTCCAAGCATGGCTCGAAAGAATCATGTAATCGGCAGCGAAAGGACCGTGGAGCCATACCCAGTGCTGACAACCATGAGGATGCATCATCCTTATCTGGGCCATAACGTCTATTAATAGTGAGGTGGGGCCCGGTGGTCAAGGCAAGTCAGCAGGCAGGTCAACTCCGCATAACAGAGCCAAGAAGGTAATCAGACCGCCGCAACAAATAGGCATACGAGCGCCGACAAAAATGATGATGCGGTCGATGTACCAACTGGCGATATCAATCTCTACAGCGGGACCAGAACGTCGGCTCCATCAAAAACCCTGGGACGTGTCATAGCATATAGCATGTAGAGCTCAGGTGTCGACAATGTACCGGGCTCGTACCTCGCAAGAAAAGTAGTCGCCATAAGGTGCTGTGCAATGCGGAGGCACGGGTGGAGGATGGCAGAGGCCTTGTCCCTACTAGGGTCAAAGGCAAGAGGTGATCCCATAATCCGGGTCCAGAAAGCATGGGTGTCGAACGACGGGGGTGGGATGTGCGTGGGAGCGTAAGCGTGGTCTGGGTCAGGGACAGTGGGCCACTGGAAAAAAGCTCAGAGCATGTCAAGAGTGACCTGGCACTCCTGATCCATCAAGCAAAATGAGCATCCTCCAGGGATCCGCTCAATAGAGCTGAGGACCTCTAGTGTCGGGTGGATATAAGTGTCCGTCGACACCGACAAGAAATCACGCCACCCCACGTTGTCGTACAATGTGAGTAGCCCCTCTAGAACCCCTAGTCGCTCAAAGTCGGCGAGGTGTGTGAACCTAGTGGGTATCATCGAGCGATGGGAGATACGCTCGAATCTGGCACGCTGGGCGTCATCCCGAAACGTAATCCCCATCGCATTGAACGTGGGAGCAGGCTGTGCAGGTGGTGGAATAGGATCAGGAGGTAGCAGCTGTGTAGGTGGTGGTGGGCTAGGTGGAGGGGAGTCCACCCTAGCGGAAGAGGAGCCAGGATCACCTGACTTCTTTCGCTTGGAAGCGGGCTCCCGCGTGCGTGGCCTAAGGCGAGGCGGCATATGTGCCGCGAGAAGTGCACACTGCCCAAGTAAAAATGCGAAGTGCTAGATGATGGAACGAGTATACCTGAGCACGACGTGAGAGCAAAACTCTGATGTGTGCGAAGAACACCTCCTCCATAGGGCTCCGAATACATCCAAAAAGCTCCCCCAAGCTCCCCCAAGCTAACCTGAAACGCAAACAATAAAATCAGCGAATGATAATCAACATATATGGGGGAGATATGGGATAACATATATATATATATGAATTAATTTGAATTTGGGGTGCAATGGGCATACGAATTGGGAGAATGGAGAAGAAAATCAAATTTGGGACGAAATAAGGGTGACCGACGGCGAGGAAGGCGACGCAGGTGAGGAGCGACGGCGGGGCGGCGGCGGCGAGCGGTGTGGGTCATCGGTCGGCGGCGCAGCGGCGGCTCGGGTGTCGAAAGCAATGGATCAGGCGAAGGAGTCGGAGCGACAGCGAGCGAGTGCGAAAAGGATTTGGGGATTTTGCGTTTCGAAATTCGCGCTGCACCCGTTGGGATATATAAAGATGTAGCGACTCGGCCGAGTGACGAGTTCACTCGGCCGAGTGGGACCTTGAAAAATTATTTCGAATTAACTCCCACAAGTTACGACTCGGCCGAGTGGCTTTTCTCATTCGGCTGAATGGACAAGTTCCACTCGGCCGAGTGGCACATCCACTCAGCAGTTTTTAGAGCGTGTAGGGTATCTGATTCACTCGGTCGAGTGACAAGTCACTCGCCCGAGTGGCAAATTATACTGTAAATCGAAAAAATAACAGAGAGTTGGTCAGAACGATCTTCCCTGATCTGTACTCCACTCGACCGAATGGAGTCTTTGCTCGGCCAAGTGACATATGTTACTCGGCCGAGTGGCATCCTGTTTTCTGCAATGGCTCTCTGTTTTCGCTCCATTCTCTGTTTTTATTCCTCCAGTCAGTCCCTGCCTTCTCCTGAGGCCTGAGCGCATTCCCGAAGCGCTCTCCATTTCCTTGGTCATCCTCCATATGAATGATCTCTCGTTCTCCATCTCCTATCATCAAAAATAAAGCCCGTTGTCACGATTTTTATAGAAACTAGACTCTAAACACTAAGAAAAATCTAGAATAAAAATGAAAATCAACTAAAAAAATGATATGAGGCCGTCGGGTTGCCTCCCTACAAGCGCTCGTTTAAGGTTATGAGCTCGACCCATTATGATTTTCATTTAGTGTGTGATGTTGGGCGCATGCGAGATACGCCCGTCAAATTTGCTGGGAAGGCCACTTGGATTTGGTTGTTGGTGCTCGTCGGCCCTCCTTGGTGTCCCCTCATCATGGGTAGAGTTGGGGGATAAGTCTCCCAAGCTTGGGCTAGAACTGATCTTCTTCCGTACCGGTGACACCGATCTTCTATACGGTGGAGCTTTCCTCGATTTGTTGGCCGTTGAGAGCTTGCAAAGCTCCCTTATCCTCACGACATCAGCGTCGTCTTTATCATCGACCGTAGAGCTATCCGGAGGGTCCTCCAACTTTTCTTCAATGCTAGAAGTTTGGCCTTCCTCAATGCCATCATCATGGAGAGCGCCGATGGAGTGCGGAATTACTTCGCCGATTACCTCATCAAGGAGGTCCACATAGTCCAACTCCTCTTGGTAGGGCGTATGCTTCATGGCTTTGGGTATGTGGAACTCAACCTCGATGTTCTCAACATTAAAGGATAATGTACATTCTCTCACGTCGACTATAACGCAGACGGTGTCTAAGAACGGGCGTCCAAGTATAAGTGAAGTGTCGCCCTCCTCCTTAATGTCCATAACGACAAAGTCACAAGGCAAACAATCCCTCCCGAAACTTGAAGCGGAATGTCCTCCGCGATCCCCATCGGCCTAGTAACCCGACCATCCGCTAGTTGTATTCTCATGTCGGTTGGCTTCAAGTCGGTCCCCGTATTTAATTTCTGGAACATGCTAAGGGGCATTAGGCTCACACTTGCTCCCAAGTCGACTAAGGCCTTTTGCAATCGGACTCCTCCAAGTGTGCATGGGATACGAAAGCTTCCGGGATCCTTGAACTTTGCGGGCTCCTTTTCCATCCAGGTAAACCAAGTTCCTTATTCGGCAAGCATTATTTTCTCCTTCCTCTTCTTTCCCGATATTAAGTCATTCAAGAACTTTGCATACGACGGGATCTCCACTATAGCATCCAAGAAAGGTATGTTGAGGCTTACTCCCCTCAAATATTCAAGGAACTTGGCGAGCCTCTTCTCAATTTTGGCTCTCGCCAACCGTTGTGGAAAGGGCACCGGCGGCATGTACGTGCGCTCCTTATTAGGCTTCTTCATTTCAGAATTTCCTACTTCTTGCGACTCTTTTGTGCTCTCCTCTTCAATAGCCAGCTCTTTCTCGTTCAAAATCTCTTCCACGGGCTTCTTGGTTTGGACCATGGCGGGAGTAGTATCCTTTCCGCCTCTAGTTGTGACCGCCACTACCGCATTTATGTGGCCGGTATTGCTCCGTGGATTGGGCTCCGGTTGAGCCGACAATTGTTGAGTGTTTTTGTTTAGCAACGCAAGTTGCTCTCCGAGTTGCGCGACGACGGTATTTAGCAAAGCTTGTTGCGTCGTCAACGTAGCATTGATTTTTCTTTGCTCCACCATGAATTCCTCCACCCTAGCTTCATGATCTGATCATGGTTGAGCTTGTGGTGGGTTGGGAGCTCTCCAATCTTGGTTATAATCGGGCGGCCTATACGGTCCTGCTTGGTGCCTAGGCGGGTAATTTTGTTACGGTGGTCCCCTTGGTTGGTATTGAGGTTGTGGAGGTGGAGGCCTAGCTTGAGTTTGTTACGGCAGTGGTGGGTTTAGAGCCCCTTCATTGTTTGCATACGAAAATCCCGGATAGTTCCTTGCGGCCGGGTTGGCCCAATAACCGGAGTTCCCCGCAACATATTGCACTTGTTCCAAGGCTCCCTCTCCATGCTCTCCTCCTACGAGCATGACTTGAGATTGGTCTTGCCAATCACTCATATTGCTTCCCGTCGTAGTTGTGGAGGGAGCTCCATGTGGCTCAGTGATGTACTTCTCCAATCTCTCCACTACCTTGTGGAGAGAGTCAAATTTATTCCAAAGCTCCGCTACGGCCTTGGCCTCATATATGCTCGTCGGCTTCAAGGAGGTAGAAGATTGCCCTCGCTCGTCACCCCATTGTTGATTATTAGAGGCCATCTCCTCTAATAGGGCTGTAGCTTCATCCAGTGTTTTAGAAAGAATGGCTCCGTTGGCGGTTGCATCTATGATTTTCTTAGTGCCCGGTTGGAGTCCATTATAAAAGCTGTGAACTAGCTCCCGTGCCTCTATGCTGTGATGGGGGCACTGATGCTACAGATCCTTAAAGCGCTCCCATGCCTCGTATAGGGTCTCCTGCGGTCCTTGCTTGAAGGACATGAGTGCACTTCTAATCTTCACCGTCTTAGATGGCGGGTAGAATTTATCAACAAAAGCACTAGCCAACTCATCCCAAGTAGTGAATATACCTTCCGCCTGCGTCCTCAGCCAATATAGAGCTTTGTCTCTGAGGGTGAGGGGAAGAGTCTCAAATGGATCGCATCGACGGAGACACCCGGCATTTGAAAGGTGGCGCACTTGGACATGAATAGCTGGATGTGATAATGTGGATTCTCATGGGAGTTCCCATGGAATGGGTCTTGTTGCATTAAGACCACTAATCCTGTATTGAGCTCAAAATTCTTATCCGCCGCCAACTCCAGCATAGCGATGGAAGAAGTAGTGGAGGAAGTCTTAGGCTGAAGCCTATCTCTGTTGGATATAATCCTCGCCATACGTGCCGCTAGTTCTTCCGGTGTCTCCGGGCGGTTCATACAATTATCCTCTATATTGAGCCTTTTCTCGGCTCTGATCCTCCTCTCAGTACGCTCGATCTCCAGATCAAATATGATATCCTCTGGATTCGCCGTCGATCTTGTGTACATGCAAAGAAAAACAGAGTTTCTATGGAATTGTTAGCACGATAGAGGAGTAAAATAAAAAATAAAACAAAAAGAAATAGCTATGTAGAGAAAATAAAAAACTGTCGCCTCCCCGGCAACGGCGCCAAAAACTTGATCTATCCAAAATGTAACTCCGAGAACAACCAAGTATAGCGCAATTTACACGGAGACGAATCCCCGGCAACAGCGCCAAAAACTTGATCGCGTCCGAGTGAACAACCGGAGAACGACTTGTAGTTTTACCGCATGCGCACGGTGTAGCGGCGAGCGGGTATCGAACTCAGGGAGGAACAAATGACCGTGTCTCTTTCCAATCACCTAGCTATCAAGAGAATCGAGAATATTTTGGGGTATAACAACCACAATCATTCAAATATTAAGAGAAATATCAATTTAATAAAACGTCTATGGATAGGGAATCCCCACTACGGATCTTCTCTTATCATTGTGATTCATAAGTTTCATTATTGCTAAACTTGAATATAGGTGAACTAGTCGCAACTAAATGTAGGACCAAGCTCACGCTCTCGTGCTATTGCCGGTCTATAGCAAACCTAGGATAGGGCCCACTCTCATGCAAACCCTAGCCTAAGCCGCTAGCATGAAGAACGACATCATTGTTCAATCGTATCTCGAGTCCACTCTCGTGCAAACTCTAGCTATGACCTAGGTTGTGATAGTTCCTATCCGTCCAATCTCTTGCAAACGGATATGGGTATAGAATCACGATTAAAAATCCTAGCTTTGGTCTAATCTCTTGCAAACCAAGTATAGAGAAATCCAATTGTCAATCTAAATCGAATATCTAGGCCTTCCTATCAATTGGGATCCAATCTCTTGCAAATCCCAATCGATATGAATTCCTAGCTATCCGTAATTAATCAATCTCAACCTAATCCTAATCAATTCTAGCAACAATTCCACAAATTCATCACAATTTAGAAATAGGGTCCATAGGGTTCATCCCTACGCCCTAAGACGACGGCACTACTCACTAGACATCATGAAAATCTCAGAAAAATCAACAATAATATCGGCACAATTCATTGCAAAAGAGAAATAATGCATAAAAATAGAGTTTTCAATAGGAATTGACAAACCAATGTAGATGCCAATGATTTCCAGCTGAGAATTCACCAAAGAGTAGCCCTCAAATCCCTAAAAGAAAGTCTAAACTTTAATTGTTCAAAAGCTCCCAAAACTAGGGCAAAAACTGGGTTTAAATACACTCTAAAATCGCCCAAAAAATCGTGCCAAAAATGCCCCTGCGCAGCCCAGAAATCGCAACCCTAGCAGCAGGCGGAGCAGTTCACTCGGCCGAGTGACCTTGTCACTCGGTCGAGTGACAAACCCTGTAAAAATACAGTAACTTAGGATGTTTCAGGGTCTCTCTTTGGGGGATGGCTCGGCCGAGTAGACTTATCCATTCGGCCGAGTGACCTTGTCACTCGGCCGAGTGACAAACCCTGTAAAAATACAGTAACTTCGGATGTTTCAGGGTCTGTCTTCAGGGGATGGCTCGGCTGAGTAGACTTATCCATTCGGCTGAGTGGCTTTATCGTTCGGCCGAGTGACCTTCGACAGGATCTCTGAAAATTATAGTAACTTCGGCCTTTCTCTGGACAATTTCCCTGTACCACTCGGGCGAGTGAGATTTCTCATTCGGCCGAGTAGGCTTTCTTCGTTCGATCGAGTATACACTGAAATTAACTCTGTGTGCGTATCCGTTCCGGTCGACTGAGTGGGGCTTCTTGTTCGGCTGAGTGGCTGTTCTGCTCGGCCGAGTGATGTGCTGAAATGCTTGTTTCTCTTCTTTTTGCCTCCTCGTTGCTCCTGTTAATTTCCTTCTTCTTCCGCTCATCCTCCATCGCTGATAAGCCCTCAAATGAGCCATGGATGACACTCCTGAGCGCTTGCAAACTCCTCGATCTCAAAATCATTCCAAATTGCTCCATATTTCCTAAAATACGACAAAAACAAAAACTAGTGAAAAGAATCGCAATATTGTCGAACAATCATGAAAAACGCGGTATGGGCGATCAAAATGGCATGCAAACATGCAGAAAAAAGGTATAAAATATGGAGTGATCAGCCGCGAGGTATTGTCTACGTACACAAACCCGTAGAGGGGCCCAAGGAGGGTGATAAATGATCGCTTCCGAGTGTACACCCATATAACGACGTGTAGTTTTACCGCAAGCGCACGGTGTAGCGGCGAGCGGGTATCGAACTCAGAGAGGAACAAATGACAGTGTCTCTTTCCGATCACCTAGCTATTAAGAGGGTCGAGAATCGTTTGGGTAAACAGTCACAATCGTGCTAATGTCAAGAGAAAATATCAAATTAATAAAATGTCTAGGAGTATGGAATCCCCACTACGGACCATCTCTCATCATTATGACTCATAGGTTTCGTTATTGCTAAACTTGAATGTGGGTGAACTAGTCGCAACTAAATGTAGAACCAAGCTCACGCTCTCGCGCTATTGCCGGTCTATAGCAAACCTAGGATAGGGCCCAATCTCTTGCAAACCCTAGCCTAAGCCGCTAGCGTGAAGATCGACATCATCATTCAATCGTGTCTCGAGCCCACTCTCGTGCAAACTCGAGCTACGACCTAGGTTGCGATAGTTCCTATCCGTCCAATCTCTTGCAAACGGATATGGGTATAGAATCACAATTGAAAATCCTAGCTTTGGCCCAATCTCTTGCAAACCAAGTCTAGAGAGATCCAATTGTCAATCTAAATCGGATATCTAGGCCTTCCTATCAATTGTGATCCAATCTCTTGCAAATCCCAATGGGTATGAATCCCTAGCTATCCGTAATTAATCAATCACAACCTAACCCTAATCAATTCTAGCACCAATTCCACAAATTCATCACAATTTAGAAATAGGGTTCGTAGGGTTCATCCCTACGCCCTAAGACGATGGCACTACTCACTATTCATCGTGAAATTCTCAGAAAAATCAACAATATTATCAAGAGAATTCATTGCAATAGAGAAATAACAAATAAAAATTGAGTTTTTGATAGGAAATAGACAAACCAATGAAGATCCAATGATATCCAATGAGAATCCAAATAGAGTAGCCTTTAAATCTCCAAAAAGAAAGCCTAAATCTAATTAATCTAAAAAGTTCTGAAAAGTTCTGAAAAGGCTGCCAAAAGCTCTCCTAACTAGGGCAAAAATTGGGTTTAAATACCCCCCAAAATCGCCCAAAAAATCGTGACCAAACTGCCCCTGCGCAGCCCAGAAATCGCAACTTACGTAGCAGGCGGAGCGGCTCACTCGGCCGAGTGACTTTGTCACTCGGCCGAGTGACAGACCCTGTAAGAAAACAGTAAGTCAGGGGGGTCTCAGGATCTGCCTTCGGAGGTGACTCGTCCGAGTATACTTATCCGTTCGGCCGAGTGGCTTTATCGTTCGGCCGAGTGACTTTCGACAAGATCTTCGAAAAATACAGTAACTTCGGCCTCTTTCTGGGCAATTTCTCTGTTCCACTCGGGCGAGTGAGATTTCTCATTCGGCCGAGTGGGATTTCTTCGTTCGGTCGAGTATACGCTGGATTTGACTCTGAGTGCGTATCCGTTCCGGTCGGCGAGTGGGGCTTCTGGTTCGGCCGAGTGAGTGCTCCACTCGGCCGAGTGGCATGTTGTAAATGCCCAATCTTCTCCGTTTCTCCTCCTCGTCGCTCCTACGAAGTTCCTTCCTCTTCCACTCATCTTCCATCGCTGAATAGCCCTCAAATGAGCCGCGGGTGACACTCCTTAGCGCTTGTGAACCAATTGATCTCAAAATCGCTCCGAATCGCTCCATATTTCCTGAAATATGACAAAAACAAGAAATAGTGAAAATCATCGCAATATTGTCAAATAATCGTGAAAAACGCGATATGAGCGATCAAAACGGCATGTAAACATGCAGAAAAAAGGTGTAAAATATGGAGTGATCAAAATCCCCCAAGCTTACCTCTTACTCGTCCTCGAGGAAGATAAGTAAAAGGCGAGCCCGATGGAAAAAATAATAAAAATAAAAAGAAAAGATGGAAGAGATAGAAAATAAAGAAAGCAAGCAAAGAGGGAGGTGCTAGATCATTTTCTCAGGACGTGGGTTTTGCTTACTCGTGTAGCACACGGAGAATGTAAAACTCACTCCAAAGATTTTTATCTCGATACCATAGTATATGGATGCATTCAAAATAGAAAACCCGAGAATAGCAAAATAATATGAGATACGGAATCATTCTAGAATTAACATCGTCTGAAACATCTAAAGCGATATACATAATCATAGACCACACACTTTTCAATTGAATGCTTTCTATCTGGAGTATAAGAGATATCACACAATATTGAGCAATAAGAATAGAAAAGTGTGGTTTTCATGAAATGTATGCTAAGTGTCAATTCCTGGATTTCGCAAAACTTTTAGTGATCTCACCAAGTATAGAAAATTACCTAGCTTAGGTTGTCATGCACAGTCAGGTAGTCACTCTCTCACACATCATTGGTTCCTCTCCCCCAAGCTTATCTATAAGCGTGGTGGCATAAGACAAATCAATAAATATATTCCCCATTTTTGAAGCTCCATGATAAAAATAAAAACAAAAGAGGGAAGAAAGAGAGAAAGAGTGTGAGATGGGATCATGTATAAACTTCTTTTCTCTTTTCTTTTTTTTTCTTTTTTCTTTTATCTTTTTTTTTTTTATTATATCTATATACAACTGTGATCCCAAATCAAAAGATAGAAAGATATACATGTATTTTTTTCTTTTTGATTTTGGGGGTAGTGGAGCATGAACTTTATAAAGCGGGGGAATTGCCAATATAGGATCCGCTAAAGGGAGATTCACCAATGAATATAAATAGAGAATTAATGCTCAAGATATGTGGAGAAAGAAATAAATGTAACACTCGGTTCACTCTATAAGACGTGCACAACAACTTCAGCAGAGTAATGTAATCTACTCAGTTTGATCTCAGAAAGTAAACTAGTCCAGTTATATCAACCTAACATTCATTCATTCAACCTGAAAGTGAGGCGTACATTTTTCATGCAATAAGAAGTGATATAAGAAAGGAAAGCAGTACTCCAGACATAAGCAATCAATGCATGAAGCTTGGTGTGTTTTCTACGAAAAGCATACATATGAATTATCAGACTTCAGCTAATAACAGAATTTCATCCATATTCATATACGAAAAGGCGGGTTACTATCTCAAATGCATAGCATGACAAATCATATGATATCTGAAATAAAAAACTACGGCGTGACAAAATAGCATGCAAACAGAGATAAGCTAATCACCACGTCATCATCATCACAGAAAAATCATCTCTAGCAAAAGATGAAAATAATAAGGATAAACGAAAATAGAAACTACTACGAAATGCAGCACACTCAAAAAGGTAAGAAAACGTGATGCATGATAAAAAACGAAAAAAGTGGGTGAAAATGGTGTAAAAACAAAGAAAAGGTGGAAAAATAAAAAATAAAAGGTGACAAAAAGCAAAAAGTGTGAGAACTCACTCCCCCAAGCTAAAGTGCACAGTGTCCTCAATGTGCAAAGTGTGGCACACCGAGAGACGTGAAATGGGTGGGGTGGGTGAGGATGCATGCATGATGAAAATAAAAGAAAAGGAAATGATATGGTAATGCAGGTGATGCATGCAGAGGTCAAAATGGTGCAAAATATCAGTGTCCCCAAAAAGAAGCTCCCTCACTCCCAAAGAGATATAAACAGATATGATCAAAAAGGTACCAAAACGGCGCGTGGAGGAGGGGCGCAAAAATCACCAGGCTAAAAAACAACCAGCAAAACAACAAAAATATGGAAGGCATCCAGAGTGTGCCTAGGCTGGTGGAGGTGCACCAGCACCGTCCTGTGGGGGAGGTGGTGGTAGAGGTGGTGGGCGTGGTAGCTGTTGGGTGGGTGTCGGTGGTGGGGGCAGACGCGCCAGAATCTGGTTCAGGCAAGCATGAATACTGGGAAAAATGGCGACGTGGGTCTGCACAGAACTAACTGTGGCGGAGAGAGCCCTGAAATCCCCTCTAAGTCCACTAACAGCCCCCTCAAGAGCATGAATGCTCTGAACTAGAGTGTCGGGGGGTGGTGGAGCAGAGGGACGCACAGGTCTAACTGGTGAAGTGCAGGGCTGTCTCACACGGGCAGTGTAGTGGATGGGCCTAGCAGGGAAGTGGGGGTAATGGTGATGTGCTCACTAAGTGATGCCCAGCCTCTGTGAGAGGCTGGGACGCAGGAAAGGTTGAAGTGGAAGCAGCAGCGGAAGTGGAAGTGAAAACAGACGATGAGGCAGTGTGAGAGGTCAGTGACGCAGACGTGGGGACAGATGTGACGACACTCTCAGAAAAGACAGTGGTAGTGGAGACCGAGAAGTCGACGGCTGGGGAGGCCATGAAGGGCACAAAAGATGACTCCCCAGGATTCGAGAACAACAATCGGGATAGGGTCTCTACTGCGGCGGTGAAAGAGGGCTCGCCGCTCTCTAAAATGGTAGTGGTACACTCAGGGCTGGCATCAGAAATGGGCTCGGCAGAAAGAGGCACAGGGGTGGTGGTGGTGGATGGCTCAGCTAAAGTGCTCCCGACACTAACAGACGTGTGGACAGAGGTGTCGGGAGGTGCAGACAGATCATGAGCAAGTTGAGGGATCACGGGGTCGACGGGTGGAACGAGGGGCTCCTGCTGAGCACCCGCGGGCTCAAGCACGTAGGCGGCGGGGATAAGGAGATCCATCGCTGGAATCCATTCTCCGTCGTCAGGTCCAATATGTGTCCGAGCAGGGCTCGGGAGAACCATGTAGTCAGCGTCAAAGGGACCGTGCAGCCAAACCCAGTGCTGACGACCATGGGGACGATGCATCTTCATCCGGGCCATAACATCTATAGAAAGTGTAGTGGGGCCGGGAGGTCGACGCAGGTCGTCAGGAAGGTCCACGCCGGTCATAAGGGCCAAGAGGGTGACCAGACCGCCGCAACAAATAGGCATACGAGCGCTCACAGAAATAATGATGCGGTCCAAAAACCAACTGGGAATGTCGATCTCGACGACGGGGACCAGATCGTCCATACCCCTATCTAGAACCCTAGGGCGTGTCATCGCATAGAGCATAGATAGCGTCCCGGGCTCGTACCTCGCAAGAAAAGTAGTCGCCATAAGGCGCTGTGCAATGTGGAGGCAGGGGTGGATAATAGCTGTTGCCTTGGCCCTGCTAGGGTCAAAGGCAAGTGGGGATCCCGTGATCCGTATCCAGAAGGCGTGGGTGTCGAACGACGGGGGGTGGGATGTGCGTGGGAGCGTAAGCGCGGTCTGGGTCTGGGACGGCGGGGCACTGGAAAAATGCTCTAAGCATGACGAGAGTGATCTCGCACTCTCGATCCATCAAACGAAAGGAGCATCCTCCAGGGGTCCGGTCAATGGAACTAAGGACCTCTAGTGTCGGACGGATATAAGTATCCGACAACACCGACAGAAAGTCACGCCATCCCACGTTGTCATACAACGTGAGAAGCCCCTCAAGTACCCCTAGGCAGTCTAGGTCGGCTAGGTGTGCAAACCTAGAGGGTACTATCGAGTGATGGCAGATACGCTCGAATCTGGCGCGGTGTGCGTCATTTCTAAACGTAATCCCCATCGGCCTGACGGCGGGAGCTGGTGGTGGAACGAGATCCGCAGGAAGCCGCCGTGTAGGTGGTGGTGGTGGGCTAGGTGGAGGGGAGTCCACCCTAGCGGAAGAGGAGCCAGGATCACCTTACTTCTTCCGCTTTGAAGCGGGTTCTCGTGTGCGTGAACTACGGCGTGGCGACATGTGTACCGCGTAACGCGCCCACCCAAAACAAAATGCGGCGTGCTAAATAATGAAACGAGTATACCTGAGCATGCCACGAGAGCAATCAGCGTTGTGTGCGAAGATACGCCTTCTCCGTAATGCTCCGTATGCGTCAAAAATCTCCCCAAAGCTCCCCCAAGTTATCCTGAAAAGCAAACAATAAAATCAGCGGTGTA
>JAULAV010006691.1:0-14794 GCA_030789695.1 Scilla litardierei | reverse complement strand
CCCCCGGATCTTGGTGTGGCTCTCTCGTCACACCACCGTTCATTGTTGGATGCCATATTTTCCAGAATATGTCCGGCATCTTCCTCGCTCCTAGACATGAAGGAACCCCAGCCGCGGCGTCCATAGAAGATTTCAGGTCATCCCTCAACCCATTGTAGAACAGATTAATAATCTGCCACTTCGGAAGCTCATGGTGAGGGCATCTTCTTTGCATTTCCTTATATCTCGTCCAAGCTTCATGCAAGGACTCGTGGCTGGCCTGGGAGAAGGAGGAGATCTCACTCCTCAACTTCATGGTCTTCCTCGGAGGAAAGAACTTCGTCAGAAAAGCATTGGAGAGCTTCTCCCAGGTGTTGAAAGTGTTGGGGTCCTTACCCCTTAGCCATTGCTTGGCTTTGTCTCGTAAAGAGAAGGGGAACAGCTTCAGACGGATAGCCTCTGTAGTGACACCATTAATCCGGAAGGTGTCACATTTCTCCAAGAAGGAGTCTAGGTGCTCGATCGGGCTCTCCATGGGTGCACCCGCAAACTGGTCCTGCTGGATCCATGTCACTAAAGACGGCTTCAGCTCGAAGCTTTGGGCCACAATAGCTGGAGAACTGATGGCGGAAGTCGACTCGATGGATGGCATCGAGTACTCCAACAGAGACTTGTGAGGTGGGGTGTTCTCCTCTATGGATTCGGGATCCTCTCTTCTTCGCTTCTCGGCGGCCAAACGCCTAAGGGTGGCGTTAATCTCTGGATCGAGGGGAATCAAGTCATTAAGACTCCTTGAACTCCTGCGCATGAAAAACAACAAACACCTGTGAAGCGACAAGTGGGAAAGAAACAGATAAAATAAGAAATAAAAATAAGAAAAATAAAAAGAAAAAGGAGAATGCGAAAATTATCGCGAGGTAGGGACGAGAGCTAGACACGAGGGTTCAAGAGATCCTAAAATAACAAGCACGTTGCCTCCCCGGCAACGGTGCCATAAACTTGACCGGTGCCCCCGCTATCGGCGGTAAGGGCGTGGTGTCGGTTTACCGCAAGTGCACAGTTAGTGTAGGGTGCGTGAATATCGAACTCAGGGAGGCGAGGTTGTGCTTGGGTCAGGTAGGACCTAAATCACCCCGAGGGGCGAGCTAGCCCGAATCGGTAAATGGTTGTCACGGGAAGAAATAAAGGGTATGAACAATAAAGAAATAAACCCGGGACTTTGGTTTCTGCTCCGATGAGTGGCTCTTGCCGACACGGCCTACGGGTATGGATAACGATCGGGATTAGGGTCTAATGGTGAGACGTTGCCTCTGAAAGTGGTACCGGCGTCCCATGGGCCCGATATTCCGGTCGGTGCCCAGGATGATACACCGGACTTCCCGGATTCGATCAGTGGGCACTCCCGTGTCCATTAACACTGATCGATCCCGGGAGCACTAAGCCCGTAACGATAACTCCCAACGTCTCATCCTGCCGCTCCCGCGTGCTAGGATTCGACGTCTACGCTATGGGTGTGAGCTATGGCTAGGGAATCAACCGCCAAGTTTATTCCCCCTTGGCCCAACGGTCAAAGGCGGTCTTTTTTTCGCCGATGACAATGAAACACCCCGCGTAACCGTTAGGTTCCTAATCCCTATCGATTTCCTAACCCTATGGACGCATCGGGAAGAGCCCCCGAAGGGGTTTCCACCAAAATCCCAGATTTGGGAACTACTCACAAAAATCCATGAAAAAGCGATCTAAATAAAAATTAACCGTTGGAATCATAATCAGACAATTGCAATGCGGAAGTAATAGAGTAGATAAGACAATACTAAAATTTGAGAAAGATCTGAAAACTTACAAAAGAGTAACAATTACAGCCGTCACAAAGTGAGAAAAACAGTAAAAAACTCGCAGCTCTCATTTCTGGAACCCTAGGGGTTCTATTTATAGACTCTCGCATCAACCGATCGGTTGACAAGTCAACCGATCGGTTGATCCGTTACAAAATAATAACAGAAAACGGCGAGCTTTCACCCGATCACATGAACCGGTCGGGTGAGTTCTTGAGTGACCGGTTGGATCTTGGAGCCGTCGGGTGAAGCGATCGGTTTGGCGCCCGTGTCTTCAGCTCTTCATCTTCAGCTATAGAAGAACCGATCGGGTGAGAGTCACCCGATCGGTTGGCATTTTGCTCGAGAAAACAGAGAACATGCCACCACTGAACCGGTCTGCGAACCGGTCGGGTGACTTCCATGTGAGCTCCGGCTGAGACCGGGTGGTGCACGCGTGCATCACCCGATCGGTTGGAGATGACCAACCGACCGGGTGAGGGGCTGAAAGATGAATTCTTCGACGTTTGACCCCCTGGATCATGCGTGACTTCTCCCGTTGCTCCGGGGACTTGGGATATCATCGTTAAACGTCCGCTACGTGGTCAATCCCCTGCAATCATGGATAAACAAAGAAAAGTGAAAGAAAACGAGAAAATACAAGAAAACGAATAAAAGACGGCGGAAAAACACGGAGAAACACAAAAGAAAACGTGCGTGAATATATGAAATATAAACGCACGTCACAACTCTCTGGAAAATATGGGATTCTTACACTCAGTCGAGCGGCCAATCGCTCGACTACGTGGCTTAATGTTCAATCAAGCAACATGGACTCTTCGAAGGGAGCGCTCGATTGAGCGGCTACCCCGCTCAACCGAGCGGCCCCTTCTCTAAGCACTGACGCCAAGCGCCAAAGGGAGCGCTCGGTCGAGCGTGCCCTAGCACGCTCGACCGAGCGCTATGTCAGCAGACCACTTTTAGGTCATTTTTAGGGGTTTTGGGGGAAGGCTATAAATAGGAGTTGTAGCCACCATTTGGGGAGGCCGGTTTTTAGCCCATTTCACTTATTTTATGTCTTTGGGGATGATTTTCGAGATTAGGCTATTCCATAGGCCCCCTCTTGGATGATTATGTACCGGATCTTCATTAGTTAAGTATATTCTCCTTTGTAAATCTCTTTTATTGTCTCTCTTATATGTTTTCATTGTTGAATCCTTTATTGCTTTTATTTTACTTGCTTGTGATATTGATTCCTGTTGTTTCTATTTCTTGTTTAATAATTGAGTATATCTATTTATAGTATTAGAGAAGAACCCTAGGATTCTAGGGGTTGGATGATGGGTTAACCTTAGTTGGATGAATCTAGGGTTGCTCTACGGTAGTTTGGATAAGGGGTTTTGGGGGATTATCCCTAGGACGGGAGGATCGCGAAAGCAACTCCTTATCTTAGGGAAAATCTCCACGAATCTGATTTAGGCTTAGTGGCCGTTTTCGAGGCTCGCGTGCTTGAGAGTCGGGGGTGACAACTAATCCACAATCTGCTAGTCGGCGACTACGAGAGTAGACCGACTGCCTGAACCAATCGTAGAGTGGTACTCCAGTCCGTAGATCATGAGAGTGAACATGGATTTGCAGTACGTGAACGAAGTGTCGAGCGTAATGCACACGTCCCCATGCAAAGCCAACTGCAAAAGCATGGCTGCACATGGGGAGGCGTTAGACAAGAGTGACGACGAAAGTCAAGTGCTCGTTCCCATCTCTGGATGTGACACCCATACCCGCATTCGTCATTCGACGAAGGGATCCTTGACCCGTTATCCAAACCCAAAAGCCCTAGCGGGGATTCCCGATACCCTAGTGATATTCCCCTCATTCGTTTTCTTTTTGTTCTATTTGTTTTCTTTTGTGTTTGGATGTGCCCCACTGACAGTGACACCCTCACGCTCCACATCCATCACCATTACGATGCTCCATAACCCATCTCCACCTAATAAAACATCGAAGCTTAACCCAGCCTAGGATCGATAGGTAGTGTGACAACTGCCTCCCTATGGATATGATACCTGCTCGCCACTATTTACACTGTGCGCTTGTAGTAAGATGACATTTGCGCATCCCGAGGCGAAAGCCCGGACGACGACCAAGTTTTTGGTGCCGTTACCGGGGAGGCGTTCTGCCATACTATCTATTTATCCCAATTAGATTGCTAGACTTCGAATAAAAAGAAAATTTATAAAGAGAAACAAAGAGATATATTTTTCCCCGCCACAGCTTTATTACTATCTCTTTTTCTTGTACCACTGATATCTTTTCCAGGTTGTTTGTTTTTGACTATTCAAGTACAAAGGAACAATTTTGGGATTATTCAGGCGAATATTATTCGGCACAGTATGAGGCTCCAATGGAAGAATATGGTTATTATCCACTGGACCCATACTATCATATGGATGGATATGACCACTACTCAGAGTGATATGCGTACTGCGAGTCTTGTGACATGGAGGGACACACGTCTTACGAAAGCCGCGTTTGTCTCTTGAGTCCGGACCATCCCATCTATTTGGCACTCGCACAGATGGATGAGAGCAGTGCGACTCTTCAATTTCAACATGAGGAAACCTGTGCCAAGCTGAAGGAGACCCTTGATCAACTGCAACAGGTGGTCGATGATATCAATAGGACTCCTCCATCTCATAAGCCCAAGGAAGAGGACGAGGACACATTTTTGGGCATGTTGAGTAGCATTGTGGACGAAGTTCAGTCCACTGGTCCAATGACATTAGTTGCAGGTGATCCTTCTGAGCGTGAATTTCACAATTTTATTACTCATCACATCTCTTCTTCCGGTATCATTGATGATAGTGTCCACGCTCAAGTTGAGGGTGACATGATATACTTGTATACCGTGGAGGAGATGCCTGAGGCCATAGTATCACCTGCACCTACTGAGGAGGAGGCCGAGGCCGTGCTAGCGGAGCCAGAGCAAATCGTTGAGGAGGACACTATTCGGAATGAGGATAAGGATATTCACATGAAGCCTGAATATTGCACACCTTCAGTTGAGCTCCCGCAGCCACCTCCACCATGCATTACGGTAGAGGACCGCCCACCAGAGCTTACTGCTCCGACTCAGGGAGATATTTTTATCCATTCCATCTCTGAATCCTATATTCCATTCAATATTTACTTTGATTCAGATATCTTTGACACGTCGTACCTTTTGTAGGCTACATACGATTATGGACTGGAGGTACGCTTGGACGTTTCACTACTTGAGGAATATGCCAAGGAGTACAGCGAGGAGTCGCCTGACGAGACCCACACTCATACGCCAGAGTTGCCTGAAGAACCCAAAATGAACAACGAGGAATTGCCTGTCGTGGTACATAAGAGCAGAGATATATTTTTGGGGAAGTATCGTTAACCTATTTTTATTTTACATATTTTTTGACGATCTTCTTTGCGAAACATTTATTTTAGGGAAAAATAATCCACATCAGATTGATGCGGCTTACCTCTTTCGGGTACATGTGGAGTCCTTGGAGCGATGCTGGGAGCCGCATTACTGGAGTCTGATGAGGAGACACTCAGCTGGCGGAGCCACGGAAGGTGCAGTTGGAGCAGCTACCTGCACCGTCAAAGATACTGGATCTGCCTTTTCTACAGGTGATATCAATCCAGTAGTGTAGATATAGTGTATATCTTTATGCTTTGAATAATCACGAATCCTTTCGATAGCTAGAGGACCGTATAGGACTTTTATGCTTTCCTAGTTTAATAAATCCACCCCATATATTGGTTGCTCAATTATCTTTTGTGCTTCACCCTATTCTATGATTTAATTGCCAACCCTAATTTTATGGTGCTTACTTTGCCTCTCTACCCATTTTTTATGCCCATCTGTCCACATCGGGCACCATATGAGATAGCTTGGGGGAGAGATATTACTTTGTTGTGTAACTCCCTATTTTTCTTTTGTCCTTTATCCATGTCATACACACATTGAGGACAATGTGACGTTTAAGCTTGGGAGAGTGCACAGTGCACACACTTTGCTTCGTCGTGATACACACTTTGAAATTTCAGCTGAACCATGTTCACATCTCTATTTATATCTCATATGCTTCATTTTTCATGGAATATCATGCATTTTTTATGAACTCTGATATCTGTTAGATTAGAGTTTAATTCCATGATTAGATTATCATTGTTAATATGCTTTTTCATAGTAGAATCCATAGTTTCACAACCACATTCTCGAAACAATTAAGCTAAAAATGAATGAATCAAAAATCTGAAAATTATTTGACTCTTGCGTGATTTGATTGATAATTCTATTGCTTTATGGATGTTTAGTAATTCAAAAGAGATAGGATAACCACACGACAGCCGAAGTAGTGAAAATTAGAATTCCTGAAACCGAGCCATGTCTAGATTCTATGCTTTTTATTTTTCCTTTTTGTAAAGCCAAATAAATGATCTTTGATCATGCTTTGCATTCCATCACGTTTACGTGTGTTTGCAAAAATCCCAATAATACAAAAATCAAACAAATATCCTAAATAAAAGCCATAGGGGTTCTTTATAGCCCGATGCCCTAAGACCGTCTGGTCTAGGATGCATAGGCCGCCTTTTGTATATCTTGAGTTATCTCATGTATATAAAGAAAGAAAAATATGTATATAAAGAAAAGTGTATAGCCAAAAACAATTGTGAAAAGAAAAATCCATATCCTTACCCCCACTTTCTATATAGAATAGAGACTTGGCAAAGTTGACGGGTTCTAGTAGTCATGAAACGGGCGTAGTGTAGTGACGCCTTACCTTAATTGAATTCACTAACTCATTCCGTGAAGCTTAACAAAACACCACGCATTCTTAAAAATATTTGATCATGACATATTTATACTACTTAGACAATGAGTTGTGGACGTTGGATTCATTTCTGTGAACTTAGCATATTTCATGATAAACTATGATAGGATGTGGCTCTACTCTCATTTTATCATTTATCGAGTTCATCAATTTTATTGAAATCCATAATATAATCATTTAAGTGAGACTTAAATATTTTGTGTGTATGTGCGTTCTTTTACATATTGATGTATGTTCATGTAATCTTGTTTTCCTTGGGTTTATATTTTGCTGCGTTTAAGAATGAGCCCATTGTCTCCATCACATGCCATCGCCTCACCTCTCCATTGTATTCCTCTCCCGGGTTCACTCCTTACTAGTCATCCTCGAGGACGAGTAAGAGGTAAGCTTGGGAGATTTTGAAGTGTCATAATATTTCACATTTCATCTATATGTTTACACGTCAAAATGATTGCTTAAATCCCGATTTTATACACTTTTACGCTAATAAATGGAACTATTTGACTTTAAGAGCGTTTGTTTCCATTTCAGGGAATATAGAGGGATTCAGAGTATACTGGAGAAGCGAGCACTGACATCGACACCTAAGCTCTAGCGGCGTCGCATTCGACGACTCAAAGCTACTGGGGATCAAGGGAAGAGCAAGAAAGAAGAAGCAAAGGAGTCAAGAAAAGGAGAAAGGAAGGAGAGCAAGGAAAGGAGAAGAGAAGAGTGAGCTTCCAGGTCGCTCGATCGAGTGCTCCATGCACTCGACCGAGCTGTGACATAATGAAGGAGGAGCAAGGCAGCGAGAGGTCGCTCGATCGAGCGACCCAACTTGCTCAACCGAGCGACCCCCAGCGCTCGACCGAGCCAGTAGTCAAAAGAGCTCCGACATTAGCCTTGCAACTCTCTGGAAAATATGGCGTTCTTACGCTCGGTTGAGTGACCGATCGCTCGATCGAGCGGCCAATCGCTCGATCGAGCAGCTAAATGTTCAACCGATCGACATGGATTCCTCAAAGGGAGTGCTCGGTCGAGCGGCTACCCCGCTCGACCTAGCGACCCCTTCTCCAAGCACTGCCGCCAAGCGCCAAAGGGAGCGCTCGGTCGAGCGCTAGGGTGCGCTCGACTGAGCGCTATGTCGGCAGACCACTTTTAGGTCATTTTTAGGGTTTTGGGGGAAGATTATAAATAGGAGTTGTAGCCACCATTTAGGGGAGGCCGATTTTTAGCCCCTTTCACTTATTTTCTGTCTTTGGGGATGATTTTCAGATGTTAGGCTATAACATAGGCCTCCTCTTGGATGATTATGTACCGGATCTTCATTAGTTAACTATATTCTCCTTTGCAAATCTCTTTTATTGTCTCTCTTATATGTTTTCATTGTTGAATCCTTTATTGCTTTCATTTTACTTGCTTGTGATGTTGATTCCTGTTGTTTCTATCTCTTGTGTAATGATTGAGTAGATCTATTCCTAGGAATAGGGAAGAACCCTAGGATTCTAGGGGTTGGATGATGGGTTAACCTTAGTTGGATGAATTTAGGGTTGCTCTACGGTAGTTTGGATAAGGGGTTTTGGGGGATTAGCCATAGGATTGGAGGATCGCGAAAGCAACTCCGTATCTTAAGCAGAATCTCCACGAATCCGATTTGGGCTTGGTGGTCGTTTCTGGGGCTCGCATTTACAAGAGTGACTCGAGAGTCAGGGGTGACCACTAATCCTCAATCCGCTAGTCGGCGACAATGAGAGTAGCCTGAATGCCTGAACCAACTGTAGAGTAGTACCCCAGTCCGTAGATCATGAGAGTGAACACGGATTTGCGGTACGAGAAGCAAGTGCCGAGCATAATGCACACGTCCCCGTGCAAAGCCAACTACAAAAGCACAGCTACGCATGGGTAGGTGTTAGACGAGCATGATGATGAAATTCAAGTGCTTGTTCCCATCTCCAGATATGACACTCCTACTTGCATTCTTCGTTCGACAAAGGGATCCTTGACCCGTTATCCAAACCTGAAAGCCCTAGCGGGGATTCCCGACACCCTAGTGATATTTACCCTCATTCGTTTTATCTTTATTCTATTTGTTTTCTTTTGTGTTTGGATGTGCCTCGCTGACAGTGACACCCTCGCGCTCCACATCACCATTACGACGCTCGGAACGCGCGAATGTCTTCCTACCATAAGCGAACAGTGTAAACAGTGGCGAGTGGGTATCGTATCCACAGGGAGGTGGTTGTCACACTAGGCTGGGTTAGGTTTCGATGTTTTATTAGGTAGAGATGGGTTATGGAGTGTCGTAATGGTGGTGGATGTGGAGCGTAAGGGTGTCTGTCACGACCCGCTTCCCTAAAATGGAGGCGAGACATGAAAAGGTCCGCACGAGAGTGGAGCTGTGAAGCCCCAAACCCGATAAACGTCAATAAAACATAAGCAGGTCCCTGTAACCACAACAGAACAAAAATAATAACACAAGGAGAGACTGAAATAAAATCTCACATCTCATACATTGTCCAACATGAAAATACGTCCAACATCCAGAAAAGCCACCAGGCTAAAAGAAAGAGTCTAAAGGCCCAGAACAAGGCCAACAAAAGCAACGACATAACAAGGTATAAGTGCTACGCACCGAGAACAAAACAACTGT
The DNA here is from genome assembly GCA_030789695.1 of Scilla litardierei. NCBI lineage: Eukaryota > Viridiplantae > Streptophyta > Magnoliopsida > Asparagales > Asparagaceae > Scilla > Scilla litardierei. The sequence goes on along the minus strand of JAULAV010006691.1, from coordinate 5,495 downwards.
CTAAACAAAAGTAAAACACAACGAAGACACTAGGACTGGTCCCCAGTGTCCACGTACTCCCCGCCAAACACAAGCTCGGGCTCGGCGTCAGCAAACACCTCGTCCTCAACAAGGTACTCAGGCTCAGGATCTAACATGTGTCACCCAAAAGAGTAAAGGGGCACATGTCAGCAAGTCTAAAAGACTTGGGCAAGGAAACTGAAAGTAAGGCAACTAGCAACCTAGCAGTTTAGTATGCATGACATGGCAGTTATAACATGAGTGCACAATTAAGACATGGCAAGACAATTTGTACAAGGGAACAATTATCGGGACAAGACAAGAGTAGCCAAGCTACTATCAATCTCAATCAATTCACTATTCACGTTTCACGTTGTTTTGTAGATGTTTACGCCCTTCAGCTGAATGGTTCATTATTCACACCGATCGGCACTAAACACTACCCCACCCCAGAGTTTATGCCTTACAACTGCAGTTGCTGATCGGGCAGATTCCCAGTTGAATGGCCGCTTAACTCTTACCCCATCCCACACGTAAACAAGCCAGGGTCCCTGTACATAAGCCCAGCAAGTGAGCCAGGGTTGCCCCACACGGGAGCTTGTTTTCCAAGTTCACAATTCAATATCGAGCGTTGGGGTTAGCAACTCATTATGCTCGCTTCTGGTCACGAGCCAGGAAACACAAGTATTGTAGCGAAGCTACACAATCTCGGGATCGCTTAAAGAATGCAATGACATGACAGTTAATTCGCGTACCGTTAATGGAAAGTAAACATGACATGGTAATTGTGCAACATGATATATGTCGGAACTAGCTTCGTTGTCAAGCTAGTTCCCCAATTTGCGCCTAGGCGAGTATCATTTCGTCGCCTAGCCTCTTTTACGCCTACAACAAGCAAATGGCCTAAAACATGGCCTAAACCCTAAGTGGCAAGTTTCACTTGCCTAGCACCGGGGGTGACGACCACTTCGTCATGCGGATGCTAATCTACGGGGAAATCGCTGTTATGGGGGAACAATCAACAAACAACATGAAATTTTATTAGGGTTTCATAAAAATACAAATAGGTTATAAAAACACCAAGGGGTCGATTTCTTACCGAGAGGAAGCAGAAGAAACACTCCGGAGAACCCTAGGATCAGATCTGGAAAAGATTGGAGAAGTTAGGAGAACTAGGGGTTTTGGGGGATTTTGGGGATTTGATGGAGATTTGGGGAAAATGAGAGGTGGAATGAGTGGATGGAGGGTTTAGATGATGGATCTAGGGCTTGGAATGGACAAATAGGGCTTGGAGGAAGATGGGGGCTCAATGGGGGAGATTTTAGGGTTTTGGGTCGAGTGGAGGAAGAAGAAAACGTTTGGGAGGGGTATAAATAGGATGGGCTGGCGGCTGCCCAGAAATTAGGGTTTTAACACAGATTAGTCGGTCAAAGAGCAACCACTGACCGACTAGTTTGGCAACTAGTCGGTCGGTCGACCAACGCAGACCGACTAAGTGCAAACAGTAACTTCTGAACGAAAATAGGATTTAGAATTAGTCGGTCCATGAACAAATACTGACCGACTAGTTTAGCATCTAGTCGGTCGATGAACGTTCTTAGACCGACTAAGAGTAAACAGTAACTGATACTAAAATTAGATGATGTGTTAGTCGGTTAAAGAAGCATTGCCGACCGACTAGTTTGCAACCTAGTCGGTCAACCAACGTTCTTAGACCGACTAACGATAAACAGTAACTCCTGAGAAATTTAGAAAGCCAACTAGTCGGTCCAAGAAGGATTGCCGACCGACTAGATCGTCATCTAGTCGGTCGGTGCCCCTTCTTATACCGGTTAATGAGCACCAAAAGTTCCGATACGGAGCGCGGGGCCACGGGATCGATTCCTAAGACTCCTAGGCTTGATCTAATAGTAAGATACGACCGTTATGAAGTCCGTCACGAATGACATACTTCGAAATCGACGATCCTAAGGAAGAAACGAGAAAATACGACGAATCGATCGAAAATGAAAGCTACGGAGACGAAAACCTCACATGAGGAGAAAATCCACCAAAACATTATTATATTATAATAAATCCAGATACATGAAAAGCAGTCGTTACATCCTCCCCAACTTAAGAAAAATTCCGTCCTCGGAATTTCCAAACACTCACGAGTCCGGAAACAAAAGTGGGAAACGCTCTCGCATCTCATCCTCATTCTCCCAAGTGGACTCTCCAGGTGAGCCGTGTCGCCACATCACCCTCACAAGATTGACAATCTTGTTCCGAAGCGATTTCTGACGTCTGTCCAGAATCTGCACAGGATGCTGGTCATACGTCATATCGGGGCGAACGGTAATCTCCGAAAAATCCACAGCATGAGATGGATCGCTAATGTATCGACGAAGCTGCGACACATGGAAAACATTGTGAACTCCTTCCAAAGATGGCGGCAAGGCCAAGCGATACGCTACCTCGCCAACCCTCTCCAAAATGTCAAACGGTCCAATGTATCGCGGGCTCAACTTCCCCCGCTTCCCGAAACGAATCACACCACGATTCGGGGAAATCTTCAGAAACACATGGTCGCCCGGCTGAAACTCCAAAGGACGACGTTTAGCATCCGCCCAATGCTTAAAACGGTCCTGAGCAATTCTCAACCTCTCCCGAATATTCCTGACGATATCCACGGCCTCCACGATCATCTCAGGTCCCAACAACTCCCGATCACCAACGTCATCCCAACTCAATGGCGATCGACATTTCCTCCCATAAAGAGCGGCGAAAGGCGCCATGCCAATACTCGCCTGGAAGCTGTTGTTGTAAGAGAACTCCACCAAATGTAGATGGTCCTCCCACGAACCCTTGAAATCCAACATGCACGCCCTCAGCATGTCTTCCAAAATCTGAATCGTCCTCTCGGACTGGCCATCTGTCTGCGGATGGTACGCCATGCTGAAACTCAGACGCGTACCCAAGCTCTTCTGCAAACTCTGCCAGAACTGAGATGTGAACCTCGTGTGTCTGTCAGACACGATACTCACAGGGACTCCATGAAGTCGCACAACCTCCTCCACATATCTCCTCGCTAGCGCCTCAGTGGACTGTCCCACTCGGAATGGAATAAAGTGCGCGGAATTGGTCAATCGATCTACGATCACCCAAATCACGTCATTCTGCTTCGGACTCCGAGGTAGTCCAGTCACGAAATCCATAGTGATGTGTTGCCATTTCCACTCCGGAATCGGAAGCGGTTGTAGCAACCCGGCCGTACGCTGATGCTCCGCCTTCACCTGCTGGCAAACCAAGCACTTGGCTACACTCCGAGCCACACTCCTCTTCATACCATGCCACCAATAATTCAGACGAAGATCCTGGTACTTCTTGGTGCCACCAGGATGCACAGAATACGGCGAACTGTGTGCCTCCACCATCAATTCCTCTCTGATATCCCCAGCTGGCACACACAGCCTGGCTCCAAACCTAAGCGAGCCATCCTCATGAATCAAAAAGTAAGTCCGCAGACCGGCTTCCACCTGCTCCCGAATCTTCACCAGCTTCGGATCCTCAGCCTGGCCAGCCTTAATCCGATCCACGATCGTCGACTGTACCTGCATGTACATCAACGACGAAGCCTCTCAAGGAAGAACAATCTCCACACCAGACTCGCAAAAATCCTGCTGCAATCTCCATTGCGAGGTCAAAATCATCACCGCTGGAAGCCTACTCAAAGCATTCGGAACCACATTCACCTTGCCAGGGTGAAACTACAAATCAATATCATAATCCGCCATAAGCTCCAACCATCGACGCTGTCGCATGTTGAGCTCCTTCTGAGTGAAAATGTACTTCAAGCTTTTGTGATCGGTGAAAATCTTCACTTTCTCACTCAGCAGGAAGTGCCTCCAAATCTTAAGAGCAAACACAACGGCAGCCAACTCCAAATCATGCGTCGGTTAATTCTTCTCATGAACCTTAAGCTGACGAGACTCATACGCCACAACATGCCCATGCTGATGCAACACACAACCGAGACCCTTGCCAGAAGCATCGCAAAAGATCTCAAATCCATCGCTGCGATCAGGCACAACCAGAATAGGGGCAGTCGTCAACCTCTCCTTCAGAACACCAAAAGCAACATCCTTCCGCGTCAACCTGGTCATTGGCTCAGAAATACGGGAAAAGTCCTTAATGAATCGCCGATAATAACCAGCAAGTCCAAGGAAACTCCGAATCTCAGACGCAGACGACGGAACAGGCCACTCCCTGATGGCCCTAATCTTCTCGGGATCCACTAAAATACCATCTCCAGTCACCACATGCCCGAGAAAAGCAACTCTATCCAGCCAGAACTCGCACTTCGAAAACTTATCATACAAACGATTCTTCCTCAAAATCTCCAACACCGTCCTTAAGTGCGAGGCATGCTCTTCCCCCGACTTCGAATAGATCAGAATGTCGTCAATGAAGATAACGACAAACTTATCCAAAAAGTCGTAGAAAATCAGGTTCATCAGATTCATGAAAACTGCGGGTGCGTTAGTTACACCGAAAGGCATAACCACAAACTCATAGTGTCCATACTTCGTCCTGAATGCTGTCTTCGGAACATCATCCTTCTTCACCTTCAATTGATGGTAACCACTCCTCAAATCCAACTTAGAAAACACCCTTGAACCTCCAAGCTGATCAAAAATATCATCGATGCGAGGCAACGGGTATTTATTCTTAATGGTCACCGCATTCAACTCCCAATAGTCCACGCACATGCGACGCGAACCATCCTTCTTCTTTACCAACAGCACCGGTGCTCCCCACGGAGACACACTAGGATTAATATAACCCTTCTGCAAAAGCTCATCCAGCTGCTTCCGCAACTCTTCCAATTCAGCGGGTGCCATACGATACGGCGCCTTCGAAATCGGCTGCGCACCTGGAACAAGATCAATAGAAAATTCTAGAGCTCGATCAGGCGGCAAACCAGACATCTCCTCGGGGAAGACGTCGCCAAAATCTCGCACCACAGCTGGCCACTCCAACTCCATCTGCATAGCCACAGCCTCCACCGCTTGGCCCGAAATCTGACAGGACCAAGCGAACTGCTACCACGACTGAACTCAAATACTGGATGTCCGGGAATCTCGAACACCACCTTCTTCCTTCGACAGTCGATCGTAGCATAGAAGCTCGCAAGCCAGTCCATCCCAAGAACTGCATCATATTTGATGATGTCGTGGACAATGAAATCAGCGAAAAGCTCATGTCCACAGACCACCAACGACTAAGAATTGCAACCACGATGCACCGAGACCATGCCATTCCCTGTAACGATATTCCAACTCTTGGGAAGAGGGGACGTCGACAAGGAATCCCTCTCCACGAAGCTCCGAGAAATAATGCACATCGATGCACCAGAGTCAAAGAGGACTCGTGCAGGAAATGTGCAAACCAAAACCACACCTAACAAACAATTAACAATCAAACCCTAGTCTAGCAAACAACCATGTTCAAGC
>JAULAV010006689.1:0-17000 GCA_030789695.1 Scilla litardierei | reverse complement strand
TGTATGGAAAAAGCCCTTGACTGTGCTGGGTAGAGAAAAAGGATTCATTTATCTGACTACAAAGATTTTGCGTAGATTGATTTCTTCAATTTCTTGTATCTATGTACCCTTTGCATGAGTTGTCCTGTCAAAACTGTAGAGTATGACATGTCAAGAATAGTACCATAGATGGGAAAATTGTGGTGTAGATCGCAATCTTGGATAACCCATTTTTTTTGAAAAAAGCTATATATGGAAATAGACCTGATTATTGTACTTTTGCCAATACTGTCTGATCCATGCATTTGAATTCCTCCAAAGTTTGATATTTGCAATTGGATTTGAAGCATTATTACACTTGAAACTTTATCTACATGTCATTTTAGATTTAAAGTGATAATATCATTGATTGGGTAAATGGTCTGCAAAGTGTCATATTTACACCTTCAACTTTAAACAGGCGTTCTCGAAATATTGTTGCCATCATTTCACAAATATTAAACATGCTTACAATTACTAATATCCTTGCTTTAAGTAGATCGATAATGTTCTATTTCAAGCTCCAGTGAATGTGTTTAGCCTTTCAGTGACTTAATTCCATGTAACCGTGTTGGTTTGCTTCTGTACTACCATCTTTTGTTGAAATCTATACAACTTGATTCTTTTCTCCAAATGTTCAAGAGTCTTCGCTGGAGAAGAGTTTTGGTGCCACTACATTCCGAATTAGAGGGGTGCCACATCCATGAGGGCAGTTGCTGCCCATGCCAAGCTTTTGGCGGACCATGAGACGATGGAACTGAAGCTTTTGATGGCATCTATATCGAAACACATGTTTTCTTCTATTTTTTTTCGTTTCAAACATCTGTATCATATGCCTTTGCACTCTCACCAAACGGTGTTTATAATTAGAAAGCAATTGTCCATCAATTATACAAAACACAGATCAAAGCTGAAGCAACCAAAATCAAACCAATTTCAAAACCCAAGTGGCACACAGACCCCTTTCATAATGGCAAGCTTATACACAATCTAATTTGATGGGCAGCTTAGAAGTCAAATCTTTAGAAGAATTATAGAGTGAGGAGAAGATAACGCACCAAGCCATGAGAAGAAAAACAAAAGGAAAACTGATGCATCGAATCCCCAAAATTATTTTTGTTTTTAAATTAAGAATTCCATTAAGAATTCCATCTAGCAAAATATCTAGTATTTTCATTAATTAAAAGTTTTTGGCAAATTGCAAATGAAAAGAAATCATTACGATCAGCAAAATAGGAACAATAGCAATTGGAATTCAAAATAACAAAAGTGAGCATGGAAACTAATGACAGTATATAACTTTAATCTTGAAACATGACATCTTATTCTTCAGCAACACTTATCTATTATACATTATACTAAAACACGACATATACACATGACAGTTATATTATAAAAAAAATATGCAAACACACATAAACATAACACAATACCAAAAGCGATAGTGAAGTGAATCTTTAAGGAACAATACAGTACAGATCTCAGTCACAACCCCAATTAATTCAGAGAGAGCTCCTAATATATGAACTATAACCAGTCTGATCATCATAAAATTTCGACCAAAACATTACACCCCCATACTTCTCCGAGCTCCTAGCGACCGGAATCACCTGAAGCAAGCTCGCCAGAATAAACCCACTTCTGACAGCCTGAAGCATTGCCCTTCCTCTTCAGCTTGCAAGCTTTTCCCCACGTTTGAACGCCACTGTTCCTCTTCAGCTTCTCCCTCTCAGCTCTTTGTAGATGGCAAAAACAGACACCGATGATTACAAAATTTGTAAGTTGGGATGAAAAACACTACAATGAAATCAAATAATCGACTTACCAGCTCAATGAAAGACGAATTGTCCACTTTCTTTATCTCGACAACTTGCTTCCATGATACCTTGCGATTTGGTGGGTTTTTCCACTCTTGCGTTCTTCAGTTTCTCTTCAAACGTTGTTTTCTCAGTTTCTCTCAAGTTTCAGCTTCTCCCTGTCATCTTCTGGTACAACATCAAATTGATATACTCTCAAGTTTGATCACCATTATATTTGAGAACTAATACAGTTTCGTCGAGGGAATATCATGTTAACTTGGATGTTTTAGAAATAAATCCATAGTATCATGAAAAGTATTAGAAATACAGAATTGTATCATGAAATGCCAAGTATCATCCAAGAAAAAAAGAATAAACATGTTGTGTTTCAAGGCACAGAAATCGGCATTAGCAACTTTTCAAGACATAGAATTATAGAATTTGTTCATCAAGCCAAGTTGTGTTTCAAGCCACAGAAATCATAGCTGGACGATTTGAAAAATCAGTATATAGCCAAGTTGTGTTTCACGACACAGAAATCAGTATTCGCAATTTGATTTTTTGATGATACTGGATGATTTGATGAACCAACTTGGCTTGATATTCAAATTAGTATTACTAATTTGAAAAATCAGTATCAGCAACTTTTCACAACACAGAAAATAGTTGGTGAAGAGAACTTTCCATTGATCCATATATCTCGATTTCCAGTTTATGCTGTAGATACTATGCAAAAAGTTGGATGAGGAAACAACACAAACAATGAACTTCGTTCTGACAGGATTTAGACTGTAATACCTCTTTGGAATCTCCAACTTATTGGCACATGATTGAACTCGATCAGACATGATTTAAACAATAATTATTTCAATTAAATATTTCAAACTTTGAGAGATGCTTTGAGATATTCAAATTCAAAATTCTATATACATAATTCAAGCTTTGAAGTTTTGAGAGATATTTCTAAATACAGATCAAAACTAAATACATTCTATTTTTAGAGATGCTAATGCTAAATATTGAGAGATGCTAATGGTTTTGAGAGATGCTAATGTTCTGATTAGTCCATTAGTTTTGAGAGATGCTAATGCTGCATATTGAGAGATGCTAATGGTTCTGATCGAGTTCTGTATACATTATTTATACATAATTCATAATTCAAGCTTTGAGAGATGCTAAATTCTATATACATAATTCAAAACTGTAAACAAAACTAAATATTTCAAAACCTAAGTTGTGTATACATAATGCTATGCATATGTATCAGTAAGTCACATAGCAGTATGTCATACAGGAGTCCTGCCCACTTCACATAATGTCACATAGGTTGCTAAAATTAATACCTCTTCGAAATTTCTGCACACTGCACATTTCAATATGTCACACCGGGAATTTAGACTGTAATTCATATGTAATGCTATGTGTGTGTATGTAACACATATGTATGTAATCAAAACTCAGATAGAAGATGCTATAGCAAATTTCCATGAAATCCAGATAATAAAAGCCAAACAAAGTTCTATCGGTACATGTTTTAAAAAAATCCTAAAATGAAAGAATTACCGAATAACAGCATAAGATTCATCCAGCCATGTTTAAATTTAAACAGTTCCTAGATGCTCTTTCTTCCTCCAGTTTAATATTCAAGATGCACACTTCCATTATTCAACATGCATAGGGTACCCAGCCTTGTGCTTTTCTTGCTTCCAGCAACCACATTTCCAGGGGGTATAACATTCTTAGTAGCTTTTGTATCCTGCTTCTTATCATGGCCTGCCAGCTCCTCCTCCCATTCTGGATTTTCATAGGTTAGTATGGCAGGGTGTGCAAGGCGTGTCTGATATAGAGCTTGAGTAAGGTTATGTGTCCTGGCAACCAGCTTGTAAGTTGATAACCTCAGCACTCATATCATCAATCACAGTTTGGGACAATTCCAGTTTAATTGGCCCATTTGGTATTGTTCCCACATCCATTTCACAGTTTAAACCTGCCAATATACTGCTGCTAGCATTTCCTGCCGCCATACTCCTATCATCAGTCATAATTTGGGACAATTCCAGGTTAATTGGCCCATTTATTATTGTTCCCACATCCATTTCATAGTTTAAATCTGCCAATATACTGCTGCTAGCATTTCCTGCCGACATACTCCTATCATTAGTCACAATTTGGGACAATTCCAGGTTAATTGGCCCATTTGGCATTGTTCCCACATCCATGTCACATTTCAATTCAAAAGCCGTGCAGACTATGCCATCATCCCCCAGTATTGGACTTTCACCTTTATTTGTGCCTTCCCCAAAAATAGCATCCACAGTTGTACTACTTTCCCTATGTTGGATTGCAGACTTCACCCAAATAATGGAATTTTGTACCTCTGCAGTATGTACAGGCCCGCAGGTATTCTACACTGCATCCAACCCCTCATCAAAGGCATTTGGGGCCTTTATTGCGCAACTTGTATTTCTGCAACCAGTTTCAGAAATCTCCTGCTGAATCTCTCCAATATCCTCAACTCTTCCTATCCCCTTCTCAATCTCCTGCTGAAATCTCTTGCTCAATCTCCTACAAAGGACATCAATTAGTCTAAATGCCAAATATCATAGCATTACTTTTTTTCCAGTTAACCCTATGCATATTCTATGATATTGTTAACCCTATGCATATGCATTGAGTTCATAATGAGTTAACCCTATGCATATGCATATGTCATTGATGAGTTAACAATATCATAGCATGCCATGAACTAACAATGCATTTTTTAGTTTAACCCCGTGCAAAGCATCAATTTTTTTTGTTCCAAATATCATAGGATGGAATAGCATCACCATTTCATAATTAGTGTATAGCGTTAAACTGCCATACCAAGATGCAGAGCTAAATGGTTAACATACACTAAATGATTTACCTGTGACAATGAAACAAATTCTTTGCCTCTTTCGGCTAGGTGTAGCTCTGCATCTCTATAGTCAATCTTTTAGTTTGCACCTTGGGAGAAAACAACATTAGGCAAAGAAAACATCAGGCAGTAATGAAATACGACAGGGAGCAACGACAAATGCCTCGAACAACTGAAATGAAGTTAGAAATGAACTATATAATGAACTCGGTTTAAAATTTGCATCAGTGTGTGAGTTGACATGGTTATGTGAACAAAATACCTGCAAGTATATCCAAGTTGAATAATTTCATTGTTTGATCTTATGATTGCCATGGACCACATGTCTGTCCAAAGTATCCAGGTCAAACAATGAAATGGAGCATCCCTCTTAATCCTTACATGTAAAAAATGGTTCCAAGAAAAATCAGACTATTAGAGCCAAATTTAAACCATAAGCGAATCAAATCTAAGGTCTAACTGTTTCAAGGGATTGAGATAACCATCAAGGTCAAAAATTTCACAATGTTGATATCTTGCAAGACAAAACAAACACAATTTTAAGTTTTAGCTGCAGGGCTGTGCTCACCAAATAAAGCTTGCTGCAATCCAAGCAATGCTTGAGGAGAATCTTGGCCTTATCAAGAGCTACATGCAATGAACACAATGCCTGTATCACAGACTTTCTCCTTGGCCTCGAAGCTTCTATAAAAGGAAAGATCTCTAGTGCATCACCACCATTCTCTTTATCAATCACCCAGGGCAATGTGGGGTTTTTAGCAGCAATTTGACATGAATAGTTTCTTTTTACAGTTTGCTTTTTACAGTCTCAGTTAGTGTTATTGAAAATACATCATTCTCAAAATGAATATCCATTATCAGTTAGTGTTATTGAAATGAATAACACTAACTGTGTTAACTTTGACAGGATATTCATTTTTGACAGGATATTCATTCAAAATTAGTCCATGTCAACTTTCAAAATATGAACTTAGTGTTATTTATCCTGTCAACTTTCAAAAATATGAATAACACTAACTTTAAGTCCATTATCCTGTCAAAAACACTAAGATGAATAACACTAACTTTATTGAAATGAATAACACTAAGATTGTGTTATTCATTCAAAAGATTGAAATGAATAACACTAACTTTCAGTCCATGACATGATATTCATTTTTGAAAGGATATCCTGTTTTGGTTATTCAAATGGAGTGATAATGGAGTGATAATGGAGTGATAATTGACAGGATAATGGATATAAAAAACAAATGAATATCCTGTCAATTGTTTCAAAAAATTTCAGTATAGTTGCAAAACACTTCAAACTTGTTTTCACTATTTCAAAATTTCAACAATTCAAACTATACTTGAAATTGGAAGTTGGAATTTCAGTATAGCTTTCAGTATACTTGGAAAACAATTGCAACTTCCAATTGCAACCAAGCTTGGAAAACAATTGAAACCATTCCAAACTATTCCAAAAATTCCAACCAATTGGTTGCAATTTCAATTCAAAAATTGTTTTCAGTCCATTATCACTACATTTGAATATCAAAAACAATTGACAGGATATTCATTATCACTCCATTGTTTTTCATAATGGATATCAAAAACAATTGGCAGGATATTCATTATCACTCCATTGTTTTTGACAGAATATCAAAAACAATTGACGGGATATCCATTTGAATATCAAAAACAATATTCAGTCCATTATCACTCATTTGACTATAAAAAACAATTGAATTTCAATTGCAATTTCAATTCAAAATTATACTGAAATTGTTGAATCCAAAAATGAATATCCTGTCAAAGTTTGAAATTATACTAATTTTGAATGGACTAATTATGAATAAACTGTCAAAAATTGAATGGACTAATTATGATAATGGACTAAGTACGATGTACTAATTATGAATAATGAATATCCATTATCAAAATTTTTGACAGGATAATTTTGAGAATGATGTGATAATGGACTAATTATGAATAAAGCAAGCTTGTAAATTCAATTTGAGTACAAATTTGTAAATTCAATTTGTAAATTCAATTTGTACTCAAATTTGTACTCAAGTTTGTAAATTGAATTTGTACTCAAATTTGTACTCAAATTTGTAAATTTGTACTCAAATTTGTAAATTTGTAAACTCAATTACTGAGTTTGAGTACAAATTTGTAAATTTGTAAATTGAATTTGTAAATTTACAAAACTCAAAGTTTGTAAATTGAATTTGTAAATTTACAAAATTTGTACTCAAAAAAATTTGCACTCAAAATTGACTTTGTAAATTGAATTTGTAGATATCTGAGAAATTGAATTCAGTATCTTACTTTATGTTATCAAATGAAAATCATGTTTGGGATATCTACAAATTGGATATTTCATAAGTTAATTTGCACTCTCAAGCTCAGTTTTTTGCACTCTCAAGCTTAGTTGCTATCCCAAACAGGATATTAACAAAACTGGTTTATATTAACAATTTCTCAGCATCTTGAGTTCATATTGAGTGATAGTGCAAATTGGATATGAATTTTTGATATAAGCAGCTTGAATTTTCCAACTTGAATGGCAGTGTGGAACATTCATTTCATATCAGTTGCTCATTTCAGTTTGCAAAAAAAACATGGAGAAATCAGTTTGGGATAGCTAATTGATATCCTGATTGGGTTAATAAAAAATGAATTGAAGTTCACATATAGTTTAAATTGGGATATCAAGATCAGGATATAAGCATCTTGAGTTCACATAAAGTTAAATGAATTCATTTGCTCATTTCAGTTTGCAAAAAAAAACATGGAGAAATCAGTTTGGTATATCTACAAATATACTCCCTAGCATTATCAGGATATAATGTACTCACCCAGTACAAAATCCACAAAGTACACGTAATTCAAACAGTTGATGAACACTGGAATATTGAGTTAATATTAAGTGATAGTGCAAAATCCTCAACATTTGATGAACACTGGAATTTTCAAACTAAACCAAACTAAACCTTAAAGTACACATATTTCAAACTAAACCAAACTGAAATAAGATTGTGCAAAATGAAAAAGCATGATTTTCAACAAAGACAAAAATATTTCAGTACATCAATAATCTCTACACATGACACATTTGCATTCCCCCTGCAAAATCTCACCTCTGAGGGTTTCAAACTTAATTAAGTCAGATAATCCTATAACTAAAATCATATCAAGGTTTTCAAACTTAAGTTGAGAGATATAGATGAAATGCTCATTTAGTATTCATTATAATGAGGTGAGAGATATTAAAATTTCACTAAACTATAGCCTTCAATTCATGTTGCATTTCAGTGTCATGCAAAAATGATATTTAACAACCAATCTCACCTATCTTTAGCATATCATCAAATACCATATCTTTAGCATATCATCAAATACAATATCTTTAGCATATCTTTAGCATATCATGGACAATAAAAACATGGACAATAAAAAAATTTATTGTATTCTCACCTATCTTTAGCATATCATCAAATACCATATCAACATTGACAAAAATTTTAAATATTCTCACTGAAATATTATTCAACTTGCAATATAGAAAAAACCCTCATTTTTCAGTTGGTTTAAACAAAGCTGCCTTGAAACCCCCTCATTATTCAACTTGCAATAAACAGAGAAATGATTCATAACAATAAAAGCAAGCTCATTCTTAAGCAATATAAATGATTCATAACCACCAATTCTCTTATCCAAGCAACTTGCTTTTATGGTTATCCATTATATAAGCAAATTCATCATGTATAAGCAACTTCAGGTTATCCATTATATTTATGTAAGAATGATCTATTATCCAAGTACACATAACACCCAATTACACATAAACATAACACCCAATTTATATGTGTAATTACACATAAATTTAGCCCTAAAATGAGTGAAGCAAATATTAGAAGCATGTCAATTACATATGCAATAACATGGCAATGACAGGATTAGTGGTGTGACAGGATTTTGGAAATTTGCATGAAAGTGTCCTGTTAAAAAAATAACCAAAATGAAGCAAATCAGCAAGCTCTCATCCAACATTAAAATTTTCATTAACAAATTAAAAAAATGCATTTTTGGTTATCCTTGACAGGACCCAAAATAATTTTTTCATATGCAAATCATTGACAGGACCCAAAATTACACATATTGAATGAAAATCATTTCAGGATAGTCAATTGGTTATTGGTTATTGATAAGAGCTTATCAGGAATGAAGCTTATCAGGAATTGGATAGTCAATTGGTCAATTGGTAATTGGTTAGTGGTTATTCGTTAAAATTTTCATTAAAAAAATCATCAAGCTCTGATCAAGCTCTTATTGGTTATTGGTTATTGGTTATTGAAATAAAATTAACAAATTCACATATGAGATATTGGTTATTGACATTCCTTATATCATTTTTGAAAACCCAATTTTGCAATACATAGAGAAGTGATAAACATATGAGAAAGTAGAGAATTTTGCATATAAAAAAACAATTTTTTGGGTTCTGTCAATGAGAATTATAACAACAGAATAATTGAATAAATAATTTGTTCACAATTTTTTGTATATACATGATTTGTTCACAAATTTGTATATACATGCCTAAATCCCAAAGGAGAACCAATAAAAATGCCACAGTAATAGTGCCTACATGCGTAAGGCAATTAGCTCTCAAACAACACTTGATTAGATCTCAAACAACAGTAATAGTGCCTACATGGAACCGGGAATTGCTCTCACTAATAGAGATGAAACCCTAGAAACCACATAGAGAGAGAGAGAGAGGAGAGAGAGAGACTCACACATCAAGAAAAAAGGCATGTGATGCCCAAAGAGTAAATTACAGTAATAATAATGCTAATTCATGCGAGATGAGATTACTGGACTAAATTGCAGAAATAAATTTCTATGGTTACAATTAAAATGTAAATGTAACATTTGTACAACAAAGAAAAGAAAGGCATGTGTCAAAGTGTTCATAAAATAATTTACCTCAGTGTTTCTTTCATCATCACTTCCAGAAGTCTATATTTCTTTGATGCTTGAATCATCAATAACCTCCTCGCTATCATGTGATCCTTCCATTTCTATATCTTTGCCGAACTTCTCATGCTCCTTTTCTTGTACATCATCACCCTCCTTTGCATGCATGTCCCTAATTCCATGCATGTCATATTCCACATATTATCCCATTCTGCAATCCTTGAGTTTCCCTTTCCCCGAGTTAAGTAAACGTTGCATTTCCACTTCTTCCTCACACTTTTCACACTTCTTTTTCTATATATCATCAACCTCCTCTTTATGATCCTCGGTAAATGCACACATGCCAACTTTTGCACGAATTTATGTCATTTTGCATGCTACAGGTAAATTTTTTTCCCTTAATTGGTTTTCCATTAGAAATATGACTTGAATGGTTCAGTTGATTTCTTTCAATCTTCATCCATCTGTCTATCCTTGTATTTAGACCAATCTCTTTTCCTTTATTTCCACTTTTTAAAAATTTCATACATCTCAAAGCTCCCTGCAGTGTAATGAAAATTCAAATCATAATAACAATAATTAATGATGGCTACATGCAAGACTCAAAAGAATTATGGGACATGTTGTATTGAATTAGAGCTACATTGGAAACAAAAAATATAATGATAAATCTTTGAATTACTAAATCACATTATGATATTCAAGGGATTTAAATTGCTACTTTTTATTCACATTTATGATCTTATATTCGAATGGAAACTTGCAAAATGGTATGAATATGCAACACTTCATTGTTGCCAAATAGGATAGAAATTTACAATAGAATGTCTGCTATTTTTTTCATTGACTGTTAGAAAAGATTTATAAATGTGTTTTAATAGGTTATTATAAACCTTAGTATTGAGTTCATGTGCCCAAACTAATAGATGGTCAAACCTAAAATTTACAACAGATTTTTAGCAAGTACAAACTTTCAGAAATACAAAATTCTTCAAAAATCTCCGAGCTCATACGTTTTTTGATCCTCTGTAATGCATCCATCACCCGCATAAACCGATCCCAACACTGCAGAGTTCATCTTACTCCTTTCTTTCGTTGCGATGGTAGAAATAATCAGTCTAGGATATTTATAATTTTTATTCGTAGAAAATTAAAAGAGAGATTTAATTTTGGACATAAATCCATAAAAAATTCTAATTTTAACACAAATACCAACCTCTTCTTCATGCATCCAGCTTCCTGGTTCGAGCAGTCACATCCTTGTTCAATCATGTCTTACTCGACAACCTTATCGGATGTTAATTGTTTTCTAAGCTGAAAAAGAACACATTGAAAAAATAATTAAGTAATGCATTATGGTTCAATGGACGTGTGATGAGAGATCACAAATTTCATGTGCTTTCATGTTGTTTCTGCATAATTCAACCTGAAGAAAAACTTGTATGTTGTTCATAAGAACATAACTGACATTGCATGTAAGAACATAACTGATACTGCATGCACATACCTGACATTGAATAAAGCCACCAGTTCGTAGTTTGTTGGCAGCTATGGTCATTAAAGCACATATCTGTCACATCACTTCATTCATTTGTTGGGTCTGCAAATCAATCCATATTGGGGCAAAATTGTCAATAGAATGTGGTTTCAGATTTCAGAAAAAATTGTCTACAAATCAATACATACCTGAACTGTGAACTGATGCATAGATACATTGAAATGCAAACTGTGAAAACTGTGAACTGATAATAATAGCATATACTTCCAGCCTGTAATCAAAAAGCACCAAAGTGATTGTATGCTGGTATCCAGCATGTATTTCAGATGTTCAATTTGATAATTAGCCTTCTCGGTCATATCAACCCCAATAAAACCAGTACCAGCGGCATACACCTGAAATGCAATTTACATAATTAATTGAATTATCCTTAGTACAGTAAATAATTGTCAGGACAACACTCACAATTACGTTTCTACTCGCAAATTCCTTCACAACTTTGGTGAAGACAATCATCCATGCCTTTTCCATACTATAATTAGCTTGGCCAATGTTGCTAGTAAGACCAATTACAGAAGTTTCTACTCGCAAAATTCCGCGAGAAAAATACCACTTAAGTCCTTACTATCAACCAGAAATCCAAAGAATGCTCTATGACTCTCAAGTGATATCTTGTTAGCTTCCAAAATGGTGGTAGATTATTTATTTCACACCAAAAAGGAAGAAAATCAAGAACTTAGCTCAGGCAAATATACCTATAAGATACCCAAACATGAATGTGAATCACAACAAAATAGCAATAAATATTCCCCTCAAAAACATAGGACTCAAAAAAATAGTAAGCAGTAATCAATACTTGAAACCAAGCAATACCCATTTCTACGAAACAAACTTGAACCAAATCAAGAAATTTCCATCATGGGCATTATACAACATAAGACTATGATCAAATGTTCGCAACATGCAAGCAAATGTCTGGCCATCAACCAACTCACAACAACACAAACAAAGTAACTCCAACAACCCTTAACCTGAAATCAGCCATCTTTAGCACAAATAGAATAATAGAACATGAAAAATCAGGATTTTTTCTTTAGATAATGCAAGTATCAGTGAAGAACCTGATTGAATGCAAGTAGATAGGTGAAGAACCTAATTGAATGCAAGAAGAGAGGTGAAGAACATGAGAAAATAAACTGATAATAACAGAAACTATACTGAAAACAAACTGAGAATTATAACCTGGTTGTTGCAAACGTAACAGAAGAGTGTGTGGCTTAGATTGTTGCAGACGAATTTCTCCAACTCTGAAGATGAGGGGTGAAGAGGATGGGTGAAGTTGGACTTGCCATTGGGCCTCCCTTACTGCTTCACGGTGAGCAAAAGCACGACAGCCGCCATGGCGTGCGTTCGATCACAGTGAAGCAGATAAGGGAGGCCTAATGAAAACTCAAATGAGATCGAGGAAACCCTAACCCAAAGTTACCAATCTGCTTCCGAGATGCTAGAGTTAGAACTCATGCTACTGTTACCGATCGAAAAACAGTAAACCTGAAGGAAATAAAAGCAACCAGATTAAATTGGAAGTTTATAAACATCAAATTGGAAGTTTATAAATTGCAGTGCAACTGAGTATATGCAATCACAAATATTAACTGAACAGGTCCTCAAAATATTAGCAGGTCCTCAAAATACTGCACTCATATTAGCAGGGCCTCAAATTATCCTTTTCAGTATTTGGGTATTGTTTTAGTTTTTCAGTTTAGCATGTCCTCAAATTTACTGGTCCTCATTTACTTAAATTTACTTCAGTTACGTAAATTTAAGTTGCCAGTAAATTTACTTCATTTACTTCATATTAGCAGGTCCTCATATTGGGTATTGTTTGAGTATTTGGGTAAATGAAGTAAATTTGGGTAAATGAAGTTTACTCCAAAAACCAGATGCTAATCTTCATGGAAATTCAGTGGTGCAGGTCACATAACTGTGCCAAACAACACCAAATAAAATTATAAAACATCAAAGTAGATAAAATTTGCTCTATCAAATTTGATCTATCAAATCCCTTTTGTATGGAAATTTTTCTGTCATTCTATCCAAATTATCCTTTTTCTGTCATTGTATGGAAATCCCTCAAATTATCCTTTTCTATCCAAAATTGTTTTCAAAGTTATGTTTGACAAAATTTACTCTAACATTCTTCAAAGGTCTTCACTAACATTTAGGATGGCAATTATACATAGCTCCTGCCAAAGGTCTTCAATCATGATAAAGCCAATTCTTACTATAGCCAATTCTTAATGTAATTTTGTCTCTAACGTTTATACACTAACATTTCTGTATGTTTGACAAAATTTTGTCTCTAAAATTTAGAATCACCAACCTCTGCGTTTAGAATCAAAATTTAGAATCACCAATCTCAAAATTTAGAATCACCAACCTCAAAATTTATCATCTCAAAATTTGCAAAATTACCCTTGATTCCAAGCTCTGCGTTTAACCACATTTCACCACATAAATTTCATGCCTATATTCACAGACCTCAAACCCAAGAGGACAAATTCCAGACCTAAATTCACAGACCTATATGAACAGATCTCAATGAAGGGATTACCTAAATTCACAAATTCCATGCCTATATGAACAGATCTCAAACCCAAGAGCAAGATGGAGATGGAGATCAGGCTATATGAAAAGATCACAAATTTAAGTATCCAAATACCTTACTTGCAAGTACAATCCGCAGAGCAAGCACATGAACAAACAGAGAGAGAACGAAAACCCCTCTCATCCGCTTCTGAAGGACGGCGATCAGAGATCTGGGAGAGCTTCTGAAGGACGGCGAGATTCTCGACCTTTGAAGTACGATCTGGGAGAGCTACATGGAGGAGAGGGGTTTTTTTTGATTCTGAAGTACGATCTGGGAGAGCTACACGGCGAGATTCTCGACCACCTCCATGGAGATCATCGTGCCGTGGCGCAGGGGGTGGGGTTGCCAGCGTTGCCAGGAGGAGAGGGGTTTTTTTTATTTCAGAGCATCAGCGTTGCCAGGAGGAGAGGGGTGGGGTTGCCAGCGTTGCCAGGGGGTGGGGTTGCCGTTTGTTCTTTTTGATTTCCCCAAAAAATGAAGTACACGTGACCAATGTTTCCCCCTTAAATTTCGAATTTTCCCCCCCAAAGTTCAAAATTACAATTCAAATTCTTATCCAACTTCTCATATCCATTATCTCATATCCAATAACTCATATAACATCCCTCATTTTTATACCCTAAATACAACTCAACCCTTTATCCAATTTCTCTTATCCAATTTCTCTTATCCAATATCTCTTATCTAAAAACTCATCATAACATCCCTCATTTTTATAACCCAAATACAATTCAAACCCTTATCCAATTTCTCTTATCCAAAAACTCTTATCCAATAACCCATGATAACATCCCTGTTTTATAATATAGATATATATATATATATATATATATATTAGAGCATGTTTGTTGTTGTGTATTGTGTGCACATATATGTGTAGTGATGTTTATTACGTGATGTATAAAGTATTATGTAGTACGTAAAGTGATTATACTATTGTGGTATTACTTGATTGAATATGAGTGTACTCATATATTAGTATTGGGTATAGTATTTATACGACATGTAGTACTATATGTTTGAGGACTATGTTTGTATACATATGGTGATGCAATGTATTAATAACATTGTGTATTAAATTATAGTATATTAGTAGTAGTAGTAATATGAATAAGTGATGTGTGTGAGTGTATTGCTATTACTACTAGCGTGGTTATTAATTAGTATTACCAGTAGTGGTACTACTATAGTTATTATTTTAGTGTTTTATAATTTTTGATTGAGTAATTACGCATGAGTTCATAGTTGTTATTATTAGCAGTGTGTGTTCATAGTAGAGGGTGTAGTGTGCATATATCGAGGGAGGATATACATGAGCGATATCCCTATCTTTTCCCCGTACCTCCTAGCTGATGTGAATTCCGAGGATGGAATTTTTCTTAAGGTGGGTATGATGTAATGGCCAGTATTTTTGATATACATCTTTGTCGTTTACTCGTCTTGTCGTGCACTTTTCGTATCCATTATTTAAATGAGTATCTGTATTCCTTTTTAAGCTTAGCCTATTTATTCTACGTACTCGTATTAACTATGTATCCTATACGCGTTATCCACAAGTATTTTATTTTAACTATTATAATTTCATTTCAAAAAGTTTAATATTCAAATTATTTCCTATTATAAAGATAAGACTTTTGCTCATTCTCATTAACTATCAAATCCCCCTCTAATTGCTATTTAACTCCTTTGTTCCCTCCTTTTCAACCCAGTTTTTTTTAAAACTTTCCTTTTAATCTCTAACCCTATTTTTCCCTTAGAGCTAGCCGCACATACACACCTCCTATACTTAAAAACCCAAATTAAATGGCAATAAGCTAACCTAATATTAGACCTGGGTCACTCACGTGCTCCTTTCCCCTACATTTAAAACCTAGTACTAAAACCCAACAACCCTACCCCAGGCCGAACTCTAGAGCCTCCTCCCTACAAATTAACTACAGAACCCTGCAAATATTGCCTATGGCAACTCAATAGCATTCAGCCTACTAGTTAAACCCCTACTCCCTCTCTATATATATTTGGAACTATCTAAACCTAGGTCTATACAAACATTCCAGCCGCACAAAACAAGAGCCACCCTCTTCTTTTCTTTTGTTTTCATTTTCAAAACCCTACCCTCCACTTTTAGCCGCCACACAAAACGAAACCATATACCCTCTCTCACCGCCCCCCTCGCTCTTGCCCTCGACCTTGCCGCACGCGCATCTGCCCTCGCTGCCGGCCGACTGTTTCCTCCAGACCGCCGTAGAACCTTCTCGACAGCCAGCCACTGATCCTCCGATGCCCCTCCTAGCATGCACGACCACCCCGTCAGATCCTGATGCCAGCATCTCCCCCTATAGTCCGCCGTGCCGTTACCCTCCGGTGGCCACACCCCACTCCAACTGCCAACCGCCAGCAACTCCAGCCGACGTCTCCACTCTCCGAGCAACCCAACCGTGCGCAGCTCCACGGCAGCTTCCCCCTCATCCGACTGTCACCGCCTTAGACTCGTCGCAGACCCCAACGAGTCACCTCCATCCTCAGCCCCTCCATGTCGCAGATCACCTTGCTGCACTGTTGTCTACCCTCAACGACCACAGCTGCTGCCCTTTCTCCCTGTAGCCACCGACAGCCTCCCTTGCTGTCGCTTCTTGCTGCCACCCCTTCTAGAATCCGGCCGGCCAGTCTCTTGTTACTGCCTCACGGCCGCAGCCCCCTCAACTGCACACCACGTTGCCAAACTGCTGTCCATTCTATCTCCTTGTTGCTGGAGTCGCTTGTTCTTGCCATTGCCACAAGCTCTTGTTACCGCTATTTTGTCCCTGCCGCTAGCTGTCGTTACCGTTGCCCTTCTCCGCTGTCACGACCCTCCTTACTATGCTACTCGTAGTGGAGGAACCAAAGCCGTGACGCGAACCATTGTTGCTTCTAGATCCGATGTCAGACTTGTGCGTGTTCGTCGTAGTAGGTTGGTGACCCTTACTCGTAGTAAACCACACATTAAGTCATTAAATACCTAAGTAAAAACTGTAACGGCCTGCATTTTTAGACGTGTTTAAAATCGTGTGTACCGGTATTTTATTTCAGTCGTCCGAATAATTTTTCGTCTGTACGTTCTTTGCTACGCGTCGACACGAGCACGTCTTTGTTTTTATTTTAGTTTTTACCGTATCATAACTAATTAAC